>JAQQAE010016018.1:0-11883 GCA_029823295.1 Pseudamia nigra
CCCCCCCCCCCCCCCCCCCCCCCCCCCCCCCCCCCCCCCCCCCCCAGAGAACAGAACAGCCTGATCTGTTGGCGTTACACTCGTTTAACACTCCCTCCATTTCACCTCTTTAATGAGAGGAATATTCGCTCCAGTAATGGCGAAAGACTTAAAATTGGTAACGATTTGTTGCTTGCTCACACACTTGGAAGTTGTAAGATTTTGTCCTGGGGTGGGGGCTGATGGGATGACGCTTTTGGAAGCGGGTGAGTGTGTGTGTGTGTGTGTGTGTGTGTGTTTTCTCTCAAGCACCACCACCCAGTCCTTTATGGATCATGGCAATTTTCAGGGATTGCAACTCAAGGACAAACAGCTAAAAATAGAGGGGTGGTGCACGACTCTGGCAATAGCAAAGAGGGGAGGAGGAAAGTGGGAGAAGGCGGGAGGAGGTGTGTGTGTGAGTGTGTGTGTGTGTGTGTGTGTGGGTGGGGACAGCAAAAACGAGTCCTGTCGCATTAGATTTGGGTCAGAAACGAGGGAAGAGTTGACGAAGCGGAGAGTGTTACAGACGGCGGGGAGATTCATCACTCGCTCGTATCTCTCCCTCTCCCTTTCATCTCCTCAACACCCCCCCCCCATCCACCCTCCTCCTCCCCACTTCCACACTTCACACCCTCACACACCTGCTGGAGACGGCGAGGGGAGGGTGATGGGAAAAAGGACGGAGGGAGGCAAACCGCTGGAAAGACAAAGGAGAAGCAGCGGCATCGGGAGAAAGAATGTGTAATGAGAGAGAAAAATCGGACTGAAATAGATAGCGGGGTTAGATAACATTATGATATTAATATATGCCATTCTGTCCACGGCTCATACATAAATTCACACGACGAATGATCTCAGCAGGGAGTGAACTTTAACGGCAGACGCTTAGCTCAACTTGTGGATTTAATGAAAGGATCTGTTCCTAGTTCAAAGGAAGAGGTCAACGTTTAAGTTAACGTTCTCCGTGTGACTTAGACTCAAACACTGACCGGTGTCATGTTTGTGTGCTAATTGCAAAGCTAAAGGTAGCAAGTTATTCCCAAGAAACAGACGAGAATCCAGCAGGCGTGCGTCTGTCCGGCGTTCGAACCTGCACCCGCCAGCACCTCTGAAACGCGCATCCGTTTAATCCCTCCCACCTTCAACGCAGCCATCCGTGAAGTTTTCTTCCAGTTTACTGTCTTATAGTATCATAGTCTTAGCGAATCACCTCCTGTCTAAAAGTGCATCAATCGTCTCCTTTGACTTTGCACATAAAGGCAAATAAGCTAGTGGCCTAAAACTCGAAATATCACTTTAACTCATATGTAAAGTATAGAATTACCTCGGCATACGTAAGTCATTGCAGATGCTAGAGTGTTGGTGAAGCTAACGACATGTATAAATGTGGCCCCGGTTTAAAAGCCTTTAAGCCTTGTCAACCTGCCCAAGGGTCGAAAAAGTTACAGACATAATATAAAACTATAAAAACACAATGAAACAGGACAAAAAGCATAAAACGCAACAATGGCGTTTATTCTCAACAAAAGCTTAGACCCTAACGTTCACAAAATAAGACCCCAGGTGTATTTTAATGCACACACTATGTTTAGAAATGACCTTTAACCTCTTTGGGGCTAAATACATGGCATTTGAAATACAAGGCAAGGAAAAATTTAAAAAATGGAATCATCGTTAGCAGGGTGAAAAAAACAGGTGAGGGTAGAAATTTCTTTGGTTTATTCCAATCTACACAGGCGTGGTAACGGACGCCTCCGAGGTCACTCGATGTCCTTATTATTGTGAGCTATTCTTCGTTTACTGTGGCTCCCTCTTTTTATTTTCTGAAAATGTGGCCTTAAGAGCTTAAATCACTATTAAGAAGAACTTTAGATCTAAAGTGAACACGCTAGCATTTATTGCCAGGGCTTATAGGACTAAACTACTAAGGCTAACTTCCTAGCTGATTAATATCAGATATTAAATTTTCAGTGTGTAAGACTTTGGGAGGATCTAATGGCATAAATGGAATAAAGCATGGGTTGGTCACTGATTTTGTTCCACCGTTCTGACCGGGAGGCAACGTGTGGACCACGGCTGTTCAGCGTGAGGACAGGTCAATCAATCAATCAATCAATCAATCAATCAATCAATCAATCAGGTGTCAAGATGAGGCGTTTTTTTCTTTTCTTTTCTACCTTTTTGTGCATTTCCTGTGCACGGTGGATTGCGGTCTGTCTATTCTTGGCAGCATAGCGGTGGATTGGGACCGTCTCATCTCATTGGTTGCCTCCAGTCGTGCCCTGCACTTATTCTTCAGTTTATGCCAGGGTGGGAAATCCACTGTCACCGAAATATTTAGCTGACAGAGGTACTCTGAAACCGTTCAACTGCCACTTCTGTTGCTTTTCCTTTAATACAAACCAAAGCAAGATGGCGCCGCTTTGACATTGAATCTACAAGGCCACTTGCAATGCCTTCACGGACCGCCAGTGGGCTGCGGACCACAGGTTGAAATGAAATCTCTCTATTTAGGTTTTACATTTGTCTGTAAAAGCCTGAAAATAAGCACTGTTATGAAATAAAACATCTTTGTATCTACAGAGCATCAACGTCCTATCAAGTCCAACGTCGTGCCTCAGATTGCACCCAGTGTTAAGATCGATTACCATCAGTTCAACCAGAATTTATATTTCTGTGACCAAAGCCAACACTGGCTCTACCTTTCATGCTCATATTTGTAGCACCATGGGGATGGTAGGTCCGGGTGTATTCTGTAGTCTCTAATCTGAAATTTCACTCTTAGACACCGCTAAATATTGCACACTGGACCTTTAAGGCTTGGCGACAAACATTGGATGTACATGTTGAGGAATGTGGGTGCTTATTAGGGAGGTAATGAGGTATTTCAGCCTGTGCTGCTTTTGTTGTGGACATTTTGTCCTCTTACTTCAGCTTAATGGGTGTCTGACACCGAATTGCTCTATTTATTACAACTTTAAGCTTTTTTTTTAGCTGTGAACCAGTGACAGCAGTTGGAAAAGCGAGAAAGTCTCCTTTTTTTTTCCAGTAGATGTGACATCATTAGGGCTAAGGGGACCTAGCATATCCTGTAACACAGCTACAATGTTTCCTGATGGCACCTGCGCTTGCACTATCAGACAAAATGGCCTGGGTTTGAAAACGGGAATGGAACCGTCAAGTCTGCCAGCATTAATGCCAGGTAATTCAACTCTTCCGCTCTCATGTGTCAGCCCGTGGTTCCTCCACTTTCCCGCACCCACACCTTCTAATACTCCGACTGAAGAGGAAAGCGATTGTCCCACCCAGGCTAATTAGGAGATCCAAGATGGAACGCGCTGATAGACTCGGTGATATAGTCATGAGGGAAGTGCCAAAGCCGACCGCGCAGAGCTCCAGTCAGTCCCACAGCATCCGAATGGGAAAAGGGATGCGGAGACGAGAAGTAAAACTGAGCGGAGGAGGACATGGCGAAAGATATATAGTGTAATTGAGACTGTAATGGGTTTTGTCAGGAGCACCTGTCAGGGTCAAGTTAAAACAGCTTCGCTGGAGGAAGGAGGCAGGGAGGAGAACATGGGTGAGCAGGGAAGGGGCCAATTGGAGTCAGGATCCCAGTGAGGAGAGGCCTGCATCCATGCCAACCTCACCTGATTGCCAATTTGTGCCAGTCTCCAGACATCAAACATCAATACGAGCGCCACTCAGACACACAAACGCTGCTGGGTGGAGAGTGCTAAGCGGCTAAAAGCCCCCATACACATTCAATCGCACACAGGCTCACGCTGACAACACACCTACGCTCGCTGATTGGACACATCTAGCTGCTTAACAAGGTGTCCGCGGTTCAGACCTAAGCCGTGTGATTGGAAGATAAAACCGCCGCTGTTAAATATCTAATTCTCCCCCACATCTAGATGAAAATAAGGTGCAGCGCTGATTAGATTGCTGACTGCTGTGCCAACCTCAGGTCTGCGCCATGTTCATTACCAGGCCTACCCCCCCCCCCACCACCACCACCACCACCAATCCCACCCCAACCAATCCCATCTCAGTTCGTGTTCGCCTGCCAACCCCAAATACTCTGTTTGTGATTGAAAAGCAATTCTGACACCCTTGAGTGTTAGGGTCGATGCCTGAGGAGCGATGAAATTAAGTTGAGTAAAATTTATTTATAAATCACTGTTAAAGCTGCACCTGGCAATTTAACACACTGACAGCCCCCGATGGCTGTGAGACATAACTGATGGAAATGTAGGGTCTCAGCACTGAGAAATTTAGTAATAGGCACCATGAGTTAATGTCCTGATCTTGGTCTGGACAGGGTTGAGGTGATGTAAAATCCTAGCAATCGCCCTCAAGGGGCAATTGCTAGGATTTTACGTTTCCAATCACGGAGA
This sequence comes from Pseudamia nigra, assembly GCA_029823295.1. Lineage (NCBI taxonomy): Eukaryota > Metazoa > Chordata > Actinopteri > Kurtiformes > Apogonidae > Pseudamia > Pseudamia nigra. Next base: position 4,422 of record JAQQAE010016018.1, read on the forward strand.
TTTCAATCATGAAATATGTACAGTATTTTCTGTCTGGGTGATTAAATCTTAACATATATTTCAATCATATCCAAAGCTGCAGAACAGATCTACAAACCTCTTCCATGTGGTCGTGTAAGGGTTAAGCACAACGGAACCACATTTGGTCCAGTGCCGTTCGGGTCATGTTTGGGCCACTTGGAATAAACCGAAACTACAAGATGTTCCCTTTCAAATGAAGTCCAGCAAATTTTGGCTTTAGCTGTTATATGCCTGATCCAAGCAGAGGTGGCCAGAATCCACAGAACGACTGCGTACTTGAGTAAGAGTAAAAAAGTATCTCATAAAAAAACATACTCAAGTAGCGAGTTGGCACGTTAAATATCATCCATCAAACGTCAGAACCAGGCAAACATAAAAACGCAGGGTGTTACACACTGTTTACGGCCAAACATCAAGAAAAAAAGATTTTTAATCTTGTTTTATATATTTTTTGCTTGTTTGCTTGATTATTTTTGATCTTGTTGGTGTGTATTTTGTTGATTTTTGTTCAATTGTGTTGGTCATATTGTTAATTTTTTATTAAAGGAGCCATATCGTGAAAAATCAAGTTTCTGTGATTTTTAACATGATAAAACATGGACCTAAAATAATGTTGCACTATCAGAACAGTCAGTTCAGGGACAAATAGTGCACAGAGGTTTCCTGGTCCGGGTCGGTTTGCCCCTTCCCTCACGTCACATCTCCTGTCAATGGCCTCAGCCTGAGGCCACGCCCACCCTGCACACCAGTCCCTACCGGTGTCTTGTCTCATTTGCATAATCCACACCAATCAGCCAATCAGAACGAGGGGCAGGAAGGGACCAATACGGGATTTTTTTCAGTCTAAGTTCAGAGAAGGGAAAAGAAAAAAGGATTTTGAAGCTTAAAACCGCATTTAAATCATCTTTAGGGTCTAAAAACGTCAAATATTATGCCACAAAATTTGTCCATTTTCACTTCTTTTGTTCCTTTTTGTTAATTTGCTCGATTAGTTTGTTCATCTTACTCATTTTGTGGCTTGGTTTGTTCCTTTTTGTTCATTTGCCTGGTTATTTGGTTAATTTTGTGGTCGTTTGTTTGGTTATTTGTTTTTGTGTGTTTTACTTCTACTCACTGTGAACAAGGTACATTTTGTTTTACCACAAATGTAACTGAGTAAAAAGTAGAGTTGTTGGACAAATTACTCAAGTAGATCTGAGTAAATGCACTTGAGTGACAGGCTCGTGAAGATTAACGCAGGTTTGTGGTTTCCTGAAAAGGGTAAACGATAAACATATCCATGAAAAACTGCCGGTTAGTTCCAAATCATTGAATTTTCAAAAAACAGTTGCGTGTCGAGAGATGAATATTTTCAGAGGTCATCGCTGAATAGTAACCTGACTAAATAAAACGCCACATTAACTTTCCGCGTCATGAATATACAAAAACAAACCCTGCTCCTTTCACCAGCGCGTAGTAATTTTCGAGTGTGGTATTTGTGAAGCGGACTTTGTAAGAAGCTCAAGGTTCCCCGAATGTGTTTTGCAAGTACAAATACAGGATCAAAGCCCGAGATGCACTCGTGCTTTTGATTTAAACCTCACGTCTCCCTCCGGCCTTCGACGCCGGCTGCAAATATCAAACGGGAAAAGTCTTCAAACGACTGGCGAAACGGAGGTTTTCAACGTGCCGGTTTTTAAATGGTCCGGCCCGACGTCTGCTGGCGCCAGGGCAGCGGTCGGCGACCTTTACATGCAAATGTGCCGAAAGCCACAAAAATATCGATTCAGTCGTACTTATTAGATTATTTTGGTTGTTTCTGATCTTTTTTGCCCGTTTTGTTGTTCCCTACCAGGTTTTTCCAATATGTACAGTATGTCAAACTGGGCGTATTTTCATTCAGAGAAAAGAAAAACAATATTTATATGTGAGGAAGGGATATTTCAGGACACAATTATAATTTTATATAAGTGTATATCACGCAAAGCTTTTGGCATCAGTGGAAAAACAGTGAAAACCACTGACTGTTGTGAGAAAAGGTGAAAGTTCACGTGAGTTATTGAAGTGTTTGTGTTTTCACTGCATTGACAAGCGAACACTTTGACTCGTTATTGTGTAAAATGAGCAGAATTTGTTGAGTCGTTAAAGCAAAAGGAGGCTGTTATGATGTTGTCATTAAATTGATATAATTAATAAATCTTACAAATACTCGTCTAAATATTGTTTTTTTTCTTTTTTCTTTGCCATATGTATATATAAAAAAATCTGGGGTCACACAAACGTTTGACTGGTAGTGTACGGGACAATTTTTTAAAATTCCCATCAGGTTGAATTATTATTTTAATCTTTTTTTTCACATTTTTCTTTGGTTTCCTTTTTATTTTGTTGATTCAATGGATTTTTTTTTATTTTAGTTTGGTCCAAATCGTATTTGTTATTTGGCTTATTTTTGTTCACTTTCTTGCTTATTTTTGTGCTTATTTTGTTCATTTAGAATGATTTTAATGTATTCCTGTCTAAAGAGCCACAGGTTGCAGATGCTGGACCAGGGTTAATCTTTCAACATCCATCAGGTTACAGACGAGTCGTTCAAGGCGTAGATTTGAGCCACGATTCGTCTCATAAATGACAAAATATCCTCCTTTCAGTTAAGCGTAGCACGCGTGTTGTGGCCTTAGCGTCGTTAGCCTAACGCTGTGAGACACTAAACGTTACGAGGTCGTCCCGTTCACTGTCTCTGCTCACTTTTACCTCTCAGGTTTTCAAGCACTTTTGCTACGCGCTACAATTTAAAAAGGGTAATGAGAACTTTTTTTGAAAACTAACAGCAGAGTCAGCAGCAGTAAAATATTCGATTTATGTCCAGTGCGACGGCTGGAAAACTCCCAGAGCTCAGTTTCTGTGGGATAAAAGATATGCTCAGTGAAACGGACACTATATTTCTCGTCGTCTTTAATAGAAAGCCTCGTAACTCGTCGACGGGCGTTCCGGGTTATCGGCGCTCCGGGACATGCTTTAGCTCCTGTAATGCTACTTTGAATGTACAGGCAGTCCTCGTGTTACGGACGAGTTCTGTCCCTACGGTCGCGATGTAACCTGGATTTCCACGTAAGTCGGAATTAACCCTTTAATACCCCCTAAATACCCCTTAAATGCCTAAATAACTATACAAATACCATGTTTTCCTGATTAAAAGTGGCGGTTTTTGTATAGTCTGGCGAGGGGAGCGACTTGTATTTTGAATAAATTCGACTATAGGGTGTTTGAGAGGAGATGAGCCGTGCTGCCGTGGCTGATGCGCGTTTTCCAACCAGATGCGACCTGTTCAGTTTGGCCTTTTTGATGACATCCAGCTTCGTTTCCATGGTAACGGCTTTCCTCTTGGCTGGACCAGCATCACTAGTAGATCCTGCTTTCTTTTTTGGGGCCATGATGTGAAAAAGGAGGGTGAAAAAAGCGAGGATACTGAGAAAATTACGTAGCACAAACACAGACACGCTACGCAGCGACTGGACACAAATTGGCGGACGAGACTCAGACGTCGTAAAGTCGAAATCGGCGTAGGCCAAGTACCGTGTAACCCGGGAACCGCATGTACTGTGAGAAATATTAGGTTGTGTTTTGAGCTTTGTTTTCCACGGGCCAAAGAAAACTTTCCTAATTGGCTGGAAGCTGTAAACAGGTCAGATGTCCCGCACGTCTGATGCCAAATCGCCACCGTCAATGGAAGATAAATCGATTCCCCACATCTCTTTTCTCCTCGTCCTGCTCCACCTCCCGGTCTCTTACACTCCATCTCATCCACACCCTCCTCCTAACGCGGGTCGATACCACAGCCAGTATTGAGCCGTGGCTGTGGTCTAAATGAGAGTTTGATTTCTCGGGGGGTGTTAGCCCCTGTAACCATGGCGTCGCGTCGCCATCGGAGACCTCTTCGCCAAACGCTCATTGATGAAGTGCAGACGTGCGTGCCGGCAGCGCCTGCTCTAAACACCTTTTGATTTAGTTGTGCTCAACAACAATACTTTTCATTAGGGGCTGATAGCATTCATTAAGACCAATTCAGCAGGGCCGCTAATGAACTGATCTGCTCTTGAACACTTAATTCTCCTTGAAAAACAATGAAGCGTGGCATCACAAATGCTAACAAACAAAGTCTGGACAACTCTTGTCCAGACTGAGTCGTTTCTGATGCTGCTCAACTCACGGAATCAGTGTTGCCATTGTTTGTGGAAAGCGCAGGTATGATGCCACTGCTTGGGAACCAAACATGCACGACATGTACGCATGTATTCAAATTTTCGGTGGCTGTCAGATTTTTTTGACCTCCTTCAGGAGTCAGGAGGTAGTTGTGGCAAAGGCACAAAATCCAGAAGTCCTGTTCATGATCATAATGGAATGGAGAAAAAATGTACCGTATTTTCCGGGTGATATGTCGCTCCAGAATGTCAGTCGCGCGAGCCAAAAAATACATAATGAAGAAGGAAAAACATGTATTAGTCGCTCTAGAGGACAGGTCGCGTTTGTTTTGGGGCGACGGCGCCGACACGTTCGGTGTTACGCTGATGGCAGGTACGGTTGTTACCGGTAATGTCTTCATTTTAAATTGTCGGCAATACAGATGTGGCAGATGCAGGTACATGAGCCTAGAGCAACTAGCAGCTGTCAGAGTCACCAACACCCAATACTCGAAATATTTTAATATATTCGTCGCTCCCCTAGCCAGACTATGCAAAAAACCGCGACGTGTAATCCGGAAAATACGGTACGCACTTGTATCTTTCAAACAAATCACAATTATCTTGAGCAAAACTGACAAAAATATGCATAAAACTGTGCTGGTTGATGAACAAATCAGCCCGATTGCACAATCAAGATCGTCATCACAACATTTGTTAGCTTTGAGGTCGGACAGGTCTAAGTGTGTAACCTGCTGACTGCGCCATCCGGTGTCAGGCTCATTCCAACAAACCACCTCCAGCTCGTCTGACCCTGGAAGTGTTTTGGTTAAGGCCTGGAAAAGGCCATGGTTCAGTACAAGTGTCGCTAAACACATCATTAGCTTTTCATCGCTCAGTTTCAGACTTTCTATCCAGACTAACTTTCTGAACCTATACCAAGTAAATGGCTAATTGAGGCCGTGTCCACACGAAGAGGAAAACAATCTATTTCTTTTTGTTGTCGTTTTAAAATGACCAAACGAAACCACGTGCATCGTGAGGCGTAGGCTGCTTTCCACGTCCACTTGTTGCACACGGCGCTAGTAGAGGAGCCGAAGCGCTGCAACCCGCCATCGTTGCTGTTTTTCGGTGAAGGGGAAGTTGGGTTTATGCAGCAAGACGAGTATGGGTTGTAAACACGGAAACATAAGTTTGGCCGCTTGAGATACGTTCACTCTGGGACCTGGGTTAAAAAACGTGCATATTTGTCACGTATGGATGGTAGATGCTCCTCAGCTCATCTCCGTGTGGACAGCCTCTAAAAATAAAGTTTGGAACCAGCTGAGTTCCCCTCACCTTACTCTCCCCTACGGTGGCCACTGAAAATATCAAAGCTTTTTGAATCCTGTAGCTATTGCATTTGTTTGAAGGAGATGTTTGGTCCACTTTTTTTTTGCACCTTAATGCAGGTTGCCAGCTATAATAAAGGAAAAGGAGGAAACCATGGCGACGCAGTGTGATCCGTCGAAACGTTGCACATTGAGGAATTAAAGTACATGAAACAGACGGTTGGTTCCCAGACACGAAGGCATCCGGGCTACGTTTCTTTCTGTCAGATGGATTGTCGTGTTGGTTCAATAGTGCTAAAACAAAAAAAAACAAAAAAGTGGTGACTGGCTCACAGGAGGTGCAGGGCTTTGGCAGAGCTCTAACTGCAAATACACTTAGTGTTGTTTGAGCCCATTCACAACATTTACTAAGCCACTGATATGGTGTAAATCAACAGCCTTCGATCCGGAGCCAATTCAAACCCCTTCTATTTTCTACAACCTGGCCGTTCTTCACTCCGACTCGTTTCTGTCAGTTTACTTGACAGGATTTCTGGTTGCCGTTTGTAGCGCCTTGGAAATTCTTTCACCCGTGTTAGCCTTTCGCGCTCACTGCCAGCTAACAGCAAATACAAAACAGACTGTTTCAGCGCAGCGCTATCTCCAATTTGAGTTTTATATTATTCATAGATGTGGGCTTTTGCGGTGGGGAAGGAGCGGGCCTGCGATGGAGAGAGGAGGAGGAGGAGGAGGAGGAGGGACCTTTGACAGAGCAGCGTAGTGAGATACATAAACATGAGGTTCGAGATGGAGAAGCGACAGGAGACGAGCAACGGGAAGGAAAAGGAGGGGGAACGGCAGATATACCGAAACAGAAAGGTTGTCTCCGATTGACAAGTTCTCACTCTGTTCGGGAAACCCACCAATCAATGCTTCGGCATGTACGTACAGACACACACACACACACACCAGCCTGTAAGGTGTGTGTGTGTGATGGAACAGAGGATGGCGGTGTGCGTGGTGCAGGAGTGTGTTTGAAATGCAGAGCACGTCAGGAGTCCTAGGGAGCTCCTTTTGCAGCACAGCCTCATTAAAGAGACACTTGCCTTAAAGCAAGGATATACTGCCAGACCACACACACACACACACACACACACACACACACGGAGACACACTCGACCTGACAGTACCTGAAGCAGCTCTGGATAAATCCAATAGAAATCTCTGTGAAGAAATAAACACAGAACAGGTTAGAGGAAATAAACGTACTGTACCTCCACTCCTCCTGTCCCTTCTCCCCCCATTTCCTCCTCTCCATATGAATAAAGTTTAATCCCCCCCCCCCCCCCAGTGTCACACTAATATTATATTCATGTATATTTGATTGTGTCAACTCTGTAGAGATTGGCTATGCTGTAGCTTGTGTGCCTTTTTAAAAATGCATCTATGAATAAATAATGTCTGTATCTGCTGATTGAAAAAGCCATATTGCCAGAAAGCCATGATGAAATGATAATGTAATATCTGTCCCTGTGTTGAATAAAGCGACTCCCTTCTATCCTCTATTTATTTTTTTTATTATTCTCTCAATAAAGCTGGGCGGCGACACCTGACGACATTCCCCTGTATGGTTTGCGTTGCTGCTGAGTGTTTTAATAAAGCGAAAGCCGTTCTTTCTATACATCCGAGTGCCGTGTGGTTGTTTGGAGATATTAATAAAGAGAACCCGGTCGTTTCCCCCCCGAGCGCCTCCCCTGCTAATTGACAGTGATAGCACAGACTCGTCTCCCGAGCTGATGTTGGGAGCCTAATAAAGATACATTACTATGAAGGCTGGGAGAATGATGCAGAACGCCCCCCCCCCCACCTCCTTCTCATCACCACCCCCTCCTTCCTCCTGTTCTTACCTCCACTTCCACTTCTTATCCCTATTCAGGCTTATTAAACTGATAAACTGCACCAAAAAAAAAAGTG
>JAQQAE010016019.1:0-11883 GCA_029823295.1 Pseudamia nigra
TGAGAATCTTTGGGATGTGCTGGAGAAGGCTTTGCACAGCAGTCAGACTCTACCATCATCAGTGCAAGATCTTGGTGTAAAATTAAAGCACAGATGCTGAAAGTATGAATCTTTTACCTTTGGTTTAGACAGCAGTAGATGATGGGATTGTACATGGTTGAACTCATTGCCAACCAGAATATGGACAGATACACCTGACACAATGAAGGAAAAAAACTCTTCAGTTATTCAATCAATTAATTAGTCCCCAGAATAAACCACAGTAATGGTTACCTGTTGAATGTACTGCTGCTTATAAATGTCTCTATTAAATGTTCCCAAAATGAAATAGATGTGATATGGCAACCAGCACAAAGCGAAGGTCATCACCACAACGACCATCATCTTCACCACCTAGGAGGAATCAAAGCACGGGCAACATAAGCTGAGATGCAAGTACATTTTAATATTTTAAGGACATGTTACTCCAATGTGTACACACAAATTACTGCATGTTGACCTAATTTGTTCACACAGGTACAGTAAGTGTTTGATTTGAACAATAGAGGCCTTGGATACCATCCTCTAGGAGATAACTGAGATTTCCTTAGTGCAGGTCAATATGACATCTTATGTGATTTGGATGAAATCTGCTGTTCAGACATATAATGTAGAGATTTTGCCAATTTTTTAATGTTCTTTTTGTAGCCCAGTTATTTTATTCTCAACTGTGTTGTTTCGGGAGAGAATGAAAAATTGAAAAAAAACATTTCATTGTACTGATAGTGTGCTCTGTTTAGAATACGCACATGAAGAGCATATATGTTAATAGAATTCAATCTATGTTTTTGCTTTTGAGGATTACATGGAAAACACAAAGCCTGAATATCATGCAGTCATCAATGCTATTAGATGCAAGAGGCAATCAAAAGGTTCATATTGGTAATTTATCTTCCTCTAGTGAGGGATCTGATGACTGCACAATATGGAATCTTCACGTTTTCTGTAATTTGCAGAGGGTTACAAAGTTCAAAGCACAATTCTGTAGAACTGAAGATGCTCACAGTGGACAGACAGTTATCATGCACTGGTGAGGGATCAGACTAATTCACAAATGAAAACATCATGTTTCCCATGCTTCTTACTCCAGTTCTGGATATTTGTAAATGCTTTGATAACTTTGTATATCCTTCTGCTTTGTGTCCGTGAGCAAACCTTCTCAGATCCAAACTTGTTCCTTTTTGTTTTTGCCATGATGCACATGATGCCTCATAAGCAACAAAATCATGTGGGGGGGGGGAGGTTAATTTGACAAATAAGAATAGTGCAGCAGAAGTGTGTGACCTTTCTCTTGGCTGTTATTTGGCTGTGGTAATGGTCTGACGCCTCTCCAGGGATGTGTCCACCCCACAGTGTGCGCCCGATCAGGCTGTAAGTCACCAGCATCACCAGCAGAGGGAGCAGGTAGATCAGGAGGATCACTGCAAACTGGTAACTACACAAAGACAAGAACAACAAAACCCACACACTGACTTGAAAGGGACAAAACAAACACACACGTAAAGTTAACTCTCTATACTACTTATGTCTTAATTTTGTTACATTTTCTTTATCATTTTGTTCATTTTTGTTAATTTCCTTCATTATTTGCTTCAGTTTTTTTTACAGTATGTTGATTTTTGTTCATTTTTGCATGGCCATGTGCTTTGTTACATTAATCATTTTTGCTTGTATGGATTATTTTCATCATTTGTGTTCATTTTCTTGATTATGGGTGTTTTGAAAATAAGGAAGGATTTATTTGAATAAATTTACATTGTCTAGTCTCACCAAGGACCATTGTACTCAACTCCCAAAGTCGAGGACACACCTGAGTTCTGAGTCCTTCCTTCCTGAAGATACTTCGAGGATCCATCTGTGGCTCCTCCACAATCCTTCATGTGTCTTTAAAAATGCTTCTAAATGAGAAGCAGCCACCAGATAGAGGTCAATCTAATGCCAGTCACTTTTCCAGTGTAACATGTATAGAAATATACCAAGGTCAAGGTCTTATTTATTTATGTAGCACATTTACAACAACTCATGCTGCTCAAAGTGCTTTCCAGGTTTAAAATACAAGTGAAAAACAGATAAAACAGTAACAAAACTACAGTAATACAAAGGCAACATATATAGCAAAAACAAATACAACTAAAATATAGTGCAATAACTATCAAAACAAATATGTCCAGTTCAACCTGAACTAAAGGCCAATCCAAACGTAGGCTGTGTCATGAAACATGAAGGCTGCGTCATGAAGCAAAGACCAGTTAATTTATATTATTTTAGTGCCTTTTATACACAAAGTAAATTAAATATGTTCATATCTTGCCTAAAAAAGTCTAGAGAAAAAAAATCATTAATAATGAAAATATAATCCCCCAGAATTAAATAATAATTAGCTTAGTCCAATAAGACACAATTAAAAAGTCATTGTGAAAATGTCTTTTCCTATTACAGAACAGATCTAAGGGCAACAATTAACCAGTTAAGTATCAAGATTCTCACTCGAAGGAGAAAAAGCTACAGCCCCTTATAAAATAACTGGACCTGAAACATGGCATTTGGATTATTGGATATTTATGATGTCACAGCTATACAATCACATCTTCAGTCAGCCTTCCAGACCCACCAGAACCACCAAATCTATCCTGACATCCTGGAGTAGACTGTTTGGTACAGGGCTGACGCAGGAATTTATTAACCAGCTCAGTAATCTCTTTATTTTTTGGGCTACTTTAAGTTAATTTTGTTTCTTGTTGCAGCAGAAAAGATAAAATGCTTCCTCGCCTTTATTATTGCCCTTTGTGTCTATTAGCTGTCCACTAATGTCACCGTGCTGTGTGTCAACCTGGTGTAAATGATCCACTGAACTGGAGGTGGGATCTGTTCTGCTCTCGCTATGAAGGAAGTGACTTGAAAGGAAGTGTTGACGAAAGATCCATGCATTTGAGAAATATCCTGTGTTTATTTTTGTTCATCTTCACAGATATGGCAATATGAAGTAACATAAAACTGCTCTTTGCACTCTCATGCACGACTTCTAGTTGAGAAAATACTGCACATTAGTAGATGTACTTCCAGTCATTCTTTTTAGATACATCCATCCATGTGCAAAAAAATACGAGGAGTTAAGTGATGTCAGTGCCGACTTCAGAGAAGTCACGTGTTCACATTATACCAGGGGTCATTAATAAATTAGTGGTTTTGCAAGATCTACTGTGTTCTGAAATTACAACACTTAAATCACCCAAGACCACAAACTTCATATTTCCCACTGCCTATTAAAACAGTTTACATTATTTTGCATTTATATATTTTGTTTCTTTGTTTTACTAATAGTTTGGAAATTTGGATGACATGTTACTTTTGGGTCTTTACAAACCCTTCTTGACAAATGACATTTTTGTTCATTATTTGGTTTATTTTGTTCATTTGTTCATTTCTTTGTTTTCCTGTTTAATATTTTGGTCATATTTGTAAACTGTAAATTGTGATATTTTTCCCCCATTTTGTTGATTTTGTTCATTTTAAGGACTGTTCTATCCATCTTTTAACATTCATTTTTGCAGTGATTTTTGTGTGCTAACAGATTATTTTGAGTTTTTGATCAATTTGCCTAATTTTTGTTCATTTCGTTCTTTTTTCTGTATTTATTTTATTGTTTTGATTTCTTTTGCCAGCCACTATTTGTTTTTTTCTGTTCTTTATCTTGACACTTTTGTTCACTTGTATTCATTGCCATCAGGTTTTTGATTATTATGTTCATTTTGGGGATTAACTTGTTCCTTTTTGATGAATTTGGTTCACTTTATTCTGTTTATTTACCAGATTTTTTTCATTTTTTGTTCATTTTCTTAATTATTTTCATTCATTTATGGTTTAATTTTTGCTCATTGAAGGTTTTTTTTTTTAACTTTTTACATTTCTGTGCATTTTGTTAGTTTCTGTTCCTCCTCTTGATTTTTAAAAAATTTTTTGTTGCGATCTCTAAGGTGGAAAATCTGGAGAAGTTGGTTAGCTCCTATGCAAGGAAGAGGCTTGGCCTTCCTAAGTGCCTCAGCAGTATTACACTCTACTACAAAGGAATTTTAGACCTGCCCATCTCCAGCTTTTCTGAGGAGTACAAGTGTGCCAAAGTAAGACTGGAGATGACGCTACAGGATTCAGAAGATCCAGTTGTAGCCCAAACTGCCTCCAATTTGGCAACTGGGAGTAAGTGCACCCCAGCAATGGCTACAGAGCAGAAAAAGGCAGCACTTAGGCACAGAGACATCGTAGGTCAAGTGCAGCAGCGGAGAGGTGGTCTTGGTTCTGTGAACAGGACACCAACATGGAACATGGCCAATCCATCCCAAAGACGCAAGCTTGTTGTGCAGAAAGTAAGGCAACAGGAGGAAGCAGACAGATGTGCAAAGAGCCATTGTGCAGGCGAAACAGGGGCAGTGGATGACATGGAAGGGGTGGAAAGGAGGAAGACCTTCTGGCAAGAGCTGTGGGACACAGCGGCATTTAGTGCGAGCTTCACCATCAAGGCAGTCTATGATGTCTTACCATCCCCCAAGAATCTTAGCCAGTGGTATGGTGAAGACCCTGCATGCTGACTCTGCGCAACTCCAGCTACACTCAGACACATACTAGTGGGCTGCAAGACCAGCCTCACTCAAGGCCGGTACACCTGGTGGCACAACCAGCTGCTAAGGTCGCAGCAGAACATGAGGCATGAGTGTTAACGCACTTCCTCTCACAACGTCTGGTCGGCAACAATCATCATTTATCTGGGAGGGTGATGGTCAAGCCTGTCCCATCACCACAAGACCAGATACGGGGCAGCTGAGTGGGGAATGTGATTGGAAGTTGCTGGTTGACCTGGACCAAAACTCTGCTTCCCATCTGAGGTTGCAGCCACCAACCTGCCGCCAGACATGGTGCTATGGTCAGCTTCGTTTGGGCACATGTACATCATCAAGCTCACAGTGCCCTGGGAGAGGTCAGTCGAGGACTATGAGCACAAGACGGTGAGGTACATGGAGCTTGCTGCCGATGCACAACAGCGAGGCTGGAAGGTGAGGGCCCAACCAGTCGAAGTAGGCAGTAGCGTACTCGTAGCCACCTCAGCATCCAAGCTACTAGTTGGGAGTGCCTGGGAATTCCCATCGGCAGGCAGACAAGGACCTCTCCAGAGCTACTGGAAAGGGCAGTCAGTGACTTTGGATGAAGAGGAAGACTCCACCTGGGCCTTCAAGTGAGGAAACTGTATCTCGGGGGTGAACGTGGGATGCTGGGATTCACTGCTGGACCCTGCCAACGGTGTCGTGGGCCTATCAGCAAACACCAAAGAAGAAGAGCGCCCACTTGAGAACCCAGATAATGCCCTCACTCATTTGATCATCCCACAGAGTCTTGTTAGAGTCTCAGTTATATAAGGAGGGATAGTAACATCTTGCCTTGCACAATGGATCTCGTTGTAAATTGTTCTTTTAATTTGTTGAATATTTTGTTCATTTTTTGTTCTCCCCATACAGCTACATAATAATTCACACATTAACAATTCATATGAAAATTAAGTGTTAAATGTTCAAAATTTCCTGGCGGCCCCAGGATGCCTGACTGAAAATGCTCTCACCTGAGTTGGTGTGTTCCTCCATAATCATCAGGCCAGTCCACCATGCACACCGTTCTGGGGTAATAAAACCTGGTCACACTGTAGTAGCACTGAGGAAATGCTAGCAGCACGGCTACAATCCAAATCAGACCAATCACCACCTTTGTGGAGGTGGAGGAGAGGCGTGGTTTCAGAGGGTGGATGATGGCCATGTACCTGAAAGCAAAGGAAAGTTTCTTCTATCATTTCACCCAATGTATTGTCTGCAGTTACTATTTTAACACAGAGATGTGAAGATGACCATATCTGAGCTGCTCTCACTGATAGAGCAGAATGTTGAAAAGTTGCTGCTACATAGTTAGTGCTACTCCGAAACTATTGGAACAGAGAGGCCAATTCCTTTATTTTTGCTGTACACAGAAAACATTTGGGTTTGACATCAAATGATTAATTTGAGACAAATGTCAAAAATCAGTATTTCAGCTTTTATTTCCAGGTTTTTACATCAAAATCAGTTAAACAACTTAGAAGATACAGTAGCACCTTTTGTTTGAACCAACCAATTTTTCAAGTGAACATGGGACTGACAGGTCTGTTTTGTTGCCCAGGTGTGTCCTATTACACTGATTATTCAAACAATAAATAACACTGAGTGTCTCCTGTTATTTGATATTTATTGCATTTCATGTTTTTCTTTATTACTGTATGTCTATGTGCTGCCAAATTGAATTGCCCGGTGTGGGATAAAGTTTTCTCAATGTAAATCGCAACCACTTATCTACTAAAAGGCAGGAGCTTTAATTGCGTAACAGAGGAAGAGCCACTGTTGTAGCTCAAGGTGGGGTAACTTCGCAAATACAGACTATGCCTGTTTAGAACAAGATTTTGAATAGTAGGCAAGGACAGGCAATGTGCAAGTAACTTGAATTTATAATACCACCACAGCCATCTTGTACCCTTCATTTGTTTCTGAAAAGCATTGGCTTCCATAGAGTTACAATGAACCATTCTCAAAAAAAAATAATCATAAGGGAATGCATTTTTGCAATGAGTCATTATTGTCTCAAACATTTTATTTGGCCTCCTAATAAGTGATCTGATGATCCTAATTTAACATTTTTGTTCTGTTATTAAGATATTATGGCAAATAGTTGATTTGATTGACAGGGCTCTATGACAGCTCCACTTACCTGTGAAGTCGCACTTTCATACTTAATTTTTTTTCCTGACAAATTGTAGTAAAGAGTTTACACTAACAATACTGCAAAATTCTTATTAATTATTACACTTTTGATTTGTTTATTTGGATTTTTATCTATGGGAGAAGTACAGAACAGGAATTATGTCCAGTTTTGTTTCTTTTTTTCTATTTACATTTACATTGACAAAAAAACTCAGAAAGCTACCATTCATCATTATCTTACCCATAAACTTCCTGACTGGCTTCACTCCCACAGCTGAAGCTAAATCCAGTCATTTCTGTTTATTAAACATGGGATTGAAGACCTGACTCTAATTCAAGCCTCATTCATACGTTGTAAATTCTATCCATGTCTATTCATTAAATAGATAAAATTAGGGACAAGGCCCTGTCTTTAACAAAAGTGCCTCAGATGAAGGCCTGGTAACTTCTGCAGCTAAAGCCAGGACACCAGTTGAGAATACACAGAAACTAAAATGAAATACAAAATAAATAAATAAATCTTTATGCATTGAACTCAAATTTGAACATCTTGATTTACCTGATGAATGTATAGTGTCATGCTTTAATACAGGTGCATCTAGAATTGTTTCCGCTGCCTCTGTTTTTCTCTATCCAGAACGAATCTCATTGTCGTTAGAATCATAAAAATACCATTTTAATTTAAAAGTTAATAAACAGAAGTGTGCACACTCTACAGAGACACAAACATGTTTACATTATGTTATTCATGGACACTTTTGCACTGAGAGTGGGAGCAGAGGCAAACACTTCATTAAAACTGAACAGGTCTTTTCTTTATTTATTTACCATACCTCTGCATGTTTGCTTGTCTCCCTCTCTGCTTATGTTCTGACTGTCCCCCAGGGTGAAAACAAGCTTCTAATTTTACTAACCTACCTCTGAGTAGGGATGGGAATTGATAAGAATGTAGCTATTCCGATTCCATTATCAATATTGCTTCTTGATTCCAATCCTTAACAATTCTCGTATCGATTCTCATTGGTTGAAGAAGAGTATAAAAAAGCTTATTACCGTTACATTTCGTCTTTGTGACATGTTTCAGATCTGAGATTAGATTACTCTATTCAACCCCAGACCAAACAGTGATCAGTTGTTCTGCTCAACTGTTCTGTTGTGGGTTTGTATTTTGGGTTGAGAATCTTTATCATGTCTCTACGGAAAGTATATGAGTGAGAATAAATTACAATTAATCATATTTGTTAGAACTACAACATACGACTTTAACATTTTATAACATAACAGGAATCTTACTGAAAGTCAGGGGCATCTACTGTGGAAAAACAGTGCAGTTTTTCACCACAGCCCTAGTCATTGTTTGGTGACATTAATTTATTCTCTCCTCAGTCATTCTGTTCTTCCTGCTTCAGTCAAAGAAGTAGTTAGTGCACGGGTCCTGCAGCGTCTGAGCCGGTCTGACTCTGATAGTCATTACCTACATCTAATGAATGGAAACGGAGGTTACATGTATAGTGAAAGCAAGTTCACACAACCAATGAACAGCACTAAGTAATGCACAAGTTCTTTAAGTCACAATGATTACGGCAAGTTTCATATAAATTGGTTCAACCACTTTAAAGCACTTGCAAATAATCAGTGGTGCTCCTTATTTGACAATTTGGTAGCTTTGAGATTGATTGTGGCCAAAAACTATGATTTCAAGTAAATCAGTTAAAACACTTTCAAATTAATCTATCTTTTCTTGAAACAAGTAGTAGAGCCCATATTGAAAAGCTGTTGCACCAGCTCTCCCAAAAGCGGACAGGATGCAAATCATTCCTTCATCAATAACTATCACAAGTTTCAAGTAAATTTGTTCTGACATTTTCAAGCTACGCAGTGACAGGTATGCAGACACGGACCATAACTTGAACAAGCATGCAGACATGGGATCATGGAACCAATATCTTTTGTATTATTTGTATAATTTTATCTATTTGCATAATTTATGTCACACTACTTTTATTCTTTTGTATAATATGTTCAGTGTTTTTTGCACAGTTTTGTCTTCTTTCATCTTTAACAAACAATTTAAATAATAATCAGCTCGGGGGGAGGGGTTCATAACTTTTTTAGGACAAAAAATCAGCTCCTTAAGCTTAATTCACTGAAAAAAAACAATCTTTTACATTGATATCAACTAATATAAAAACATTTGTTTTCACATTTTTGGTCTTCAATCAAATGGCTCATTATTCTCACAGTTCACAATTTTGTCGGTGTGAAATGCAGAAAAACAAGAGATGTGCACATAATGTGGCATTTTATGAAGGTATATAATATTTCACAGGTAAATTCTTTAATGTGAGATTAATCATTTTCGGTGCTGTCGTTGCTGCTGCTGATCATTGGCATGAGTGCAAACTGTGAATTGAATTATATGCACCAGTGACTGCAGAAGTGGAAACTAATGACCATAACCTGGCTAAGGTGTGATCTTATTTCATACCTGGGCAAATTGATCATTCATCACAATGTCCCATGTCACCACACTCAACCTGTACTGTTCACATGCAATACTTGAATTAAATGCTCCAGTGAAACTGCATACATTTAATCCATAGCCATTTTATTACAACACTGCATCCTGCTGTAGTTCATTGGAAGTTAAGGCAATAGAAATCCTCTAATGTCATGAAATACTGTGACAAGAGCCTGAAATACACTGCCTATAAAGGACAGCCACCCCAGAATATTCAAAGTGTTGTCTTGAAACCATTTCTGTGTATTTCACTGTTTGTTTCAGGTCATTGCTTTTCTAGAAAATGATTTGTCTCCCAAATTGTTGTTCTGTTGCAGCCTGAATCTGGTTGCCTCCTAATATTTCCCTATATTTTGTTGTATTCATCCTATCTTCTGCCTTTACAGACATTACAGGGACTGCTGCTGAGATGCATCCCCACAGCATGATGCCGCCATCATGCTTCACAGAGGAGATGGTCTGTTTATGATGATGTGTAATGTTCAAACATAGTGTCTAGCCTAATCAACAAAAAGCTCAATTTTGGTCTCATCAGGCCGAAGAACATTCTTACCCAAGAAGTGGTTAACTCAAGTTGAGATTTAATCAGAGGTCTTTTCTCTTTGACACTCTCTAATAAAGCTCTGACTGGTGAAGAACCTGGCCAATAGTTGCTGTTTGCACCATTTCTTCCATTTCAGCAGCTGAAGCATTCAACACATTCACAGTAATTAGGGGTATGTTGGTGCCCTCCCTCATATGTCTGGTCTCTCAGTTTACAGATTCAAGCATGTGCTATATTCCTTCCATTTCTTAATGATGGATTGAATTGAACCCTGAGGAATACACAGTGACATGGAAAGATTTTTAAATCTGTACCCGGACATCTACTTTTCAGCTACGTTTTTAGGAAGGTGCTTGGAGAGTTCTTTCATCTACACAGCGTAGTTGATGTCAGGAGTACTGATTCACCAGCCACTGGACTTTGGCTGAACCTCTGTTAAGGTCATGTCAAGGTGCATGAATCGCTCATTGTTCATTATATATTCCTAATTAATGGATATTACTTTGTTTAAATCCCTTTTCATTGACATTGAAGAGCTGTTTTTTTATAAATTGTTAAAAAAAAATTTCTATTGACAATGATTGAAATTATAAGGCAATAAAATTTGAAAATGTCCAAATGGGAGGTGGAAACTTTTTACAGGGAGTGAAAACACTTCCATGAGCACAATAAATCTAACATTTGCAGGTCGCTGTGCTGGATTCAATGAAATTTTGGTTTCGCTTGTGCAGAGATCATAACGTCAAAGACAGTTTTAGACTAAGAACAGACTGACTATTCATGCCTCAGTGAGCATTAATGACATCTGTAACTCTGTTGCCTCTTGACCCAGATCTCCATCATATAGCGTTTTCCCTGTAAGCCGTACACTTTTGCTGCTACGGGCTATTTCTGTAAATGTTACAGAGGTAGGGATAAACAGCTGTCTTACACAGGACATATTGTTTCTGCCAGGAAACTAAACTAATAAACCAACACTGTCTTAATATACAATAATTAACATTCATTTCTGTAAATATTACAGATTTACTACAAATGGCTGACAAACGAGGCCTGGCTGAAAATTAACATATAAAAAATATGCATAGATTCTGCCAATAAAGTTCAAAATGAGTTTTTGGAATATTTTTGCACTTTATTACTGGGGCTGCTATCCACATTTTCAAGTACTGAAGCACTCACTCTGTTCAGTTTCAAAAACTCATAAATTGACCATTTCAGTAAGTGCTAATCCATCAAAACTTAACCTGACTGTTTCGATAGAGCTGCTCCTGAAATGGGGTTTTAGAACAGGAGGAAATGTCTTTCATTTGATTCCTTGTTTCAGTTCAGAGCTAGAATGGAAAATGTATGCTTACCTATCCACTGCAATGGCCGCCATGGAGTATATGGATGAAAACATGGCAGTGATTGGGAAGAAGTTCTGGAATCTGCAGTAGCCAAGGCCAAAGTACCAGTCATTGTGAAGTGCATACACAAAGTTGAAAAGTGTGTTAAAGGTTGCCATGGACACGTCAGAGAAGGCAAGGTTGACGATGAAGTAGTTGGTTACAGTTCTCATACGTCTGTGAGCCAGAATAATCCAGATCACTGTGACATTTCCCGTGATGGATACCAGTATGATCAAAGAGTAGGCTATAGCCCAGAGAGCCACCTGAGAGGAGAGGAAATTTATTTTCAAATATGCCAAAGAAAAACAACCAATACACACTTGGGTACAAGAAACAGAAGTGTCAGAACACACGTCACACATCAGCGCTGAGAATAAACGCCCATCTCTTTCTGCAGAGAACACAGTACTCCTCGATATGCATGCTCTATGCTGAACCTCGTTACGATAGGATAGGATGGGATAGGATGGGATAGGATAGGATAGGATGGGATAGGATGGGATAGGATAGGATGGGATAGGATGGGATAGGATGGGGATGGGGAGGATAGGATAGGATGGGGATGGGGAGGATGAGAGGGGAGGGGAGAAGAAACAAGGAGCAGAGGAAATCACACCAATG
>JAQQAE010016020.1:0-11883 GCA_029823295.1 Pseudamia nigra
CGGGTGACCGGTCCAAGATGGCGGCCGCATTTCTTACGGCCCAGCAACCAATGCGGCGTCTATCTTTATTATGTCTATGGTTTGTCCAATCATTCAAGCCTTCTTTGATGTGTCCATAAAGGAAACTTCTGTAAGACACTCTTTACATCCATCAGGCTCAGGCAGCTGAATAAACACTCAGCCCTAAGCCTTAAATGATGGCAACAGTTGCAGTGAAAACAACTCCCATGATCCCGCACTGCATCATGTGATCAATCTACATCCTGTGTTATTGTTGAGCTTGGGAGACCCCTAGTGGTCGACGTCATGTACTGTGTGTGTGAAAAGGTTCATACTTTCTCCAGCAACTTGGTACATTCACTGTTATTGGTTCTTCGCTCGTAAAGAATAACCGTGAATGTCATGTACCGTGTGGTGATGTTTGAACACAGGCTGTAGACATCACATCCTACAGGGACTCGTCACGGAGACGTTTCTGTGTGTATCTGACCGTTTTCTGAGACACTCCGTCTTCTTCTTCTGTCTCCAACAGGGGAGCGGGGGCAGTGCGTTCTGGACACACCACCCAAAATATTATTCTGTGACCTCCGCCTGGACCCTGGAGAGAGCAAGACATGTATGTGTGTGTGTGTGTGTGTGTGTGTGTGTGTGTGTGGGGGTGTGTGGGGGTGTGTGTGTGTGTGTGTGTGTGTGTGTGTGTGTGTGTGTAAAATCAGTTTGTTAGTTACTGATGGTTTGTGGCAGAAGAGTCCTTCATCATTCATCGTCCTCCATCCTCCTCAGACTCGTACAGTGAGGTGGTCCCTGTCGACGGCCCCCCTAGTTTTCGCGGTCAGGCGGTGAAGTACGTGTACAAACTCACCATCGGTTGCCAGAGGGTGAACTCTCCCATCAAACTGCTCCGAGTTCCGTTCAGAGTGCTGGTTCTGCAGGGTGAGCACTTCAGCGCTCTTAAAGATTCAGAGCGTCCAGCCTTTGACTTTTATTCGTTATGTGTGTGTTTTATGAGGCTCATTTTACTGCTAGAGTTTAAACTTTGAGTTTAAAACACTGACATTAACATGTTTGTATCACACTGTGTGAACTACAATATTTAAACACACACTGTTTTTAAATGTGTTCTCTGTGTGAGAAGTGGATTCTTCTAAAAAAGGTGGAGCTGATCCACAAATCGTTATTACGTATTTTATGTCATGATAGTTAATGATGATGACTTGAGTTCATTCATTTGATTTATTTTGATGAACGGCAGCGTTCATTGAAATAAATGAATGAAACTAAGAGAATGACAACATTTGTATATTTGCATCTTCTGTCATTTTCATCTTTTTTGTCTATTTTATGTCATCTGTGTTTTTTCGGGTTACCGCATCTTCAGCTTGTTTGCATATTTTACATGTTACTTGTTGCTCCCATTACTAATTCATTATAAACAAGAAGTATCCATCTTTTTTTAAACTTTAATTCTGTTAACCTTTATATTTGAATCAAACAATGATTTGACATTTATCCTGATAGTAGCTGGTATCAGTTAATATTAAATCTTGCATCCAGCTCAATAAAGCAGTGAACCTGACCTGTTAACTGTGCAGTTTGACACTGTGTTTGCACTCCTTGTCAGAATCAGTTTACCAGACCTCCTTGAAGTCATCAGTGAGTGCTGATCCGCTGTGGCGTTCTCCTCACAGGGATGCCCGAGCCTCCGTTCCCACAGGATGAGGAGGTGTCCCCGTCCAACCCCTTCCTGGAGGAAGAGGAGGTGAGCCGCCGGGACGCTCGGCCTCTGGAGAGAGCGCTAGACATGCTGATGGTCACCACGTCCAGACGCTGTCCTCGTGAGTCCATTCTGTCCGTGTTGTCGCCTGTGCAGGTTCAGGGAGTGGACGGTGGATTATGTGAAACGGCAGCACACCCATAAAACAGAAATGACATGGAAAATAACGCGCTGAAAGAAATCTACAGTCCAGTCCAAACAGCATTTTGTCGCTAGGTCACATTTCAAGTCATTCATTGAATAACAGATAAAGACACGTGTTATTTTTTTGCATTTCTCATGATTCAGTTCTTATGAGTAATTTTCTTCTAACTACAGTCCGGGGGGCTCCTTTACAAAGCTTACTTAGATTTCCTTCCTGATGTTAGGAAATCTAAGCTAATATTTATGGGACCTGTTCTCATATGTATAATGTGTCATATTGTGTAAAATTAATGTGTGTAATATTTGTGTAAATATTAAACCATATTGACCGAAACAAATTCAGAGCGTCATTAATAGTAGTACGTACTATGTATGCTCTGAGTCCTGTTTGTGAATGATTTGAAAGTCCTCTTCTGTTTGTTCCAGACATGTTTAACATCACCAACATGCGTGGAAAGGTGGCAAAGTTCTGCATCTTCAAGATGGTGTACAGGCTCGGGGAGGACATCGTCGGCACATTTAACTTCTCCGAGGGCGACATCCCCTGCCTACAGGTTAGTTTGTTTGTTTTTAATTGACAGCGACCATGATGCACAAAAACATTAGTCTCATCAGAGGAAAGATGCTTTGCACCAGATTGAGCCGTTGGCTAGTTTCCATCTGCAGTCCTGAACACAATGGAAAAGGGAATACAATACGAAGCCCCGCCCATCTCACCTGAAATTCATACCATTGAACACATTAATACAGAAACCTATAAGCACTCGCATTCGTACAGTATAAACGCACTCATTGCATCTTTCTGTGTGTTGAGCCTGTCGTCGTAACGCCACGCGTCTGTGTGTCAGTATTCTGTGAGTCTGCAGAGCGAGGAGGAGATCCAGCCACAGTATCAGCGTCGGCCCGGACAGGCCGTCAGTGTCACGGGACACGGGCGACACCTGGAGTCCTGCCTCCACACGGCCTCCAGCCACTTCTCACTCCCCATCCCTCTAAACGTCACGCCGGGCTTCAGCACAGACATAGGTCAGTCCAAAGTACAGACACACCTGTCCACGCCGTCCAATATCACCTGAGTGATCTGTCAGATTTTTCAAATGATTTAACATATGTTGAACATTTTCTCCAGTATTTATAATAGCACGACACTGGCTCCGTGCACCACTGCTGTCCAAAAGGTTTTTAGCAGAATATTTAAATGTGTAATATGTCAAATTGAAGTGTATCTTGTCCCCTGTCCAACCTCCAAAACGTGCGAGTGCTGTCAATTCTGCATGACATTGGTGTCTTAATGTGGACAGGACACTCAGACACACATGGTTCTGCATTTACCATCTAAGAAAGAATTGACCGGGAAAAAATCTGTATGTTTGTGTCTGCTGTACTTTCAATAGTCTCCATGTTTGTTGTCATGATCCAGTCCCATAAGGTAGACTGTATTTGTCCCTGTAGGGAACTTTGCTGTCTTTATGTGCTAATCCAAGGATAGGTGTGTCGACTGAGAATCTGGATGTGATTAGTTAAAAAAGAAAAATACCATCCATCCATTTTCTACCCCTTAATCCTCTCGGGGGGGCTGGAGCCTATCCCGGGAGAAGGCAGAGTACACGATTCAGTGATAAAGGGATTAATGTTCGTGTCTTTCAGTTTTTTTACATCAGTAGATGTGGCTGCAACGTATTAAACACTGAGCTAAAATCAATAAACAGTCGCCTTGTACAAGCATGATTTTCATTAAAACAGACTTCAAAGCCACGAGGCGGAAGTCAGCTGGGCACACGTGTAATTACAGCTGTGTTCCAGAAGGTGGGGGTAATGTGTAGTTCAACTGATCTCTGAAAAATTCCACATGGAACTGAAAGCCTGGAGTCCTCTTACACCTTGTGTTGTCTTCACTTGTGGGTGTTAAACGGTGGGTATGTGCCCACACACTACACCCTCCAACACCCTCACAGGTGCTCGTACTCAAATACTTTTACTCCTTTACATGTACTTGCTTTGCGGAGTACTTTACTTTTGCTCCAAGTGAAGAAAACAAGGAAAACCGTCAACAAACATGAA
Organism: Pseudamia nigra; assembly: GCA_029823295.1. Lineage (NCBI taxonomy): Eukaryota > Metazoa > Chordata > Actinopteri > Kurtiformes > Apogonidae > Pseudamia > Pseudamia nigra. The sequence continues at coordinate 3,980 of JAQQAE010016020.1, forward strand.
TAAAACTGAACCAAAAAAGAAGGAAAACTATCCATAAAAGGAAAAAATAACAAGGAAAACGAACAAAATTGAAAAAAGGAACAAAATCATCATCAAAATGAACCAAATACAAAATGAAGACAGTGAACAACATTGAAGAAAAACATGGTGAAAATGATCTTCATACTGAACAAAATAACCAAGAAAATGAGCAAAATAATTCGGAAGCTGAAGAAAATGGAACAAAAATAATGAACCAAATAATCATCAATAAACAAAACTGCACAAAAAGAACCAAAACTATCCCTAAAGTGAACAAAGAACAACAAGTTGAACAAGAAAATTAACAAATCTGATGGAAAAATCATCCTGCAAAACCAATAAAATAAGCAACAAAATGAACCAAAGAATAAGCCAAAAAAAAAGGGGAAATAATTAAGTAAACGGGAAAAATGAGCAATATGACAAAGAAATGGAGCAAAAAAATGAATAGCATAAGCCACAAAAATCAACAAACCCCCCAAAAAAGATTAAATGAATTTGTTCTGTGCGATATAGTTACTCACTGCCTCAAGTACTTGTACTGTAACTTACTTTTACTCGAGTACTGATTCTGTGTACTCCCTGGGGTTCCCTTTGTCTGGTATTTGGGTCAATTTGATCCAAATACCAGACAAAGGGTAAACCAAGGTGACAGTACATTTATGGAAATGAAAAAACACAAGACAAAAAGTCAGTGAGTACTTTGATTTAACATGAACAAAATAAGAAGGGAACGGGAGCAACATAAGCAAAGATATAGTAATATCAATAAAAGTGAACAAAAACCAGAAGAAAAATTAACCAAAATTTGAGGAAAGAAGAAATATGAACAAACCCGTCAAGAAAAAGAGGCAAAAAGATGAAAACTGAACAAAATCTGAAAAAAATGAGCACAAAGAAAGCACAAAATAAGAAAAAAAATAACGAAAATAATCAAGTAAATGAATCAAATCAGATGCAAGAAGAAGAAAAATGAAAACAATAATCCAAAAAAAGAGCAAAAAGTGCGCAAAATGAGAAGCAAAATGAACAAAACCATCAAGAAAATGAGGCAAAAAGAAGAAAAATGAACAAAATCTGAAAAAAATGAACACAACTATCAAGACGTTGTGAAGAAAGCAACAAAAAAAGAAGAAAAATGAACAAAATAATCAAGTAATGAACCAAATTAGATGCAAAACGAAGAAAAATGAACAAAAAAAGCAAAAAAGAGGAAAACTTGAACAAAATGGAAAGCAAAATGAACAATCCCGTCAAGAAAATGATGTAAAAGAAGGAAAAATGAACAAAATCTGAAAAAAAAGAACACAACTATAAAAACGTTGTGAAGAAGGGAACAAAAAAGAAAAATGACCAAAATAATGAAATAAATCAACCAAATTAGATGCAAAAAGAAGAAAAATGAACAAAATAAGCAAAAAAGAAGAGGAAAAAGTGAATAAGAAGAGAAGTATGATTAACAAACCCGTCAAGAAAATGAGGCAAAAAGAAGAAAAATGAACAAAATCTGACAAAAATGAGCACAACTATCAAGACACTGTGAAGAAAGCACAAAATAAGAAGAAAAATAAACAAAATAATCAAATAAATGAACCAAATTAGATGCAAAAAGAAAAATGAACAAAAAGAAGAAAAAGTGAATAAAATGAGAAGTATGATTAACAAACCAGTCAAGAAAACAAGGCAGAAAGGAAAAAAAATGAGCCAAATGGTCAAGAAAATGCTTTTTTAAAAAAGAACAAAACTGACCTACATTATTTTACAGATTGCTTGGAAATGTCACAACCCCAGTTTTTTTAATAATTCGTGCATCCAGCCTGTTTTCGCGAGCATCAGTTTGACACCATCACCTCTTCTCCGTGCAGTGACCCTGAGGTGGCGTCTGCACTTCGAATTCGTCACTGCTCGAGAGCCTATGGAGCCGCCCACGGTCCTGCAGAACCAATCAGAGGTCACCGTTTGGGCGGGGGCGGAGCACGTCGACGTGGACACCTTCAGTTGGGATTTACCGGTGAAAGTACTTCCCACCAACCCGGCGCTGGCCTCGTACGTGTCCCAGTTCACGGGGACCAACAGCATTAACATCTGACTGTAACATATACTGCCTGGTCCATTTTCATGTACCTGCAGCTGTTCCGAGTGTTTGTACATTTCTGTATTTATTTAATTTTGACTTTTATTTTTCCTACCTGCACATTGTTCTTATCATTTTAAAAGCTTCTTATTCTTGATATTTTTACTGTTGAGCTGATTTTCTTCTGGCCTGATGTGTGAAGAACATTCATTAAAGTCATTTTACACAATGAAATCTTTTATTTTAGAATCTAGCAGCACAGACGAGCACTAATGTGGTCATAAGTATGTTGGGATCAATTAATGCTTCCTTAAAAGTTTTGTTTAAATGAAAAACTAGATACTGGTATAAGAAAAAGAGTAAATTTTATTTTTAGAACTCAAGTAGTGACCAGTGTCCTGGAAATCATTGTTCCTTACTTTGTTTTACTTGGACCCTCTAATAAATAATGTGATGGTCCATCTTTAACTTTTTGCTCTGTTAAGATATTGCTGCAAATAATCAAACAAAGAGCAATATGAGGGATTCAGAAGACGAGAGAGAAAAGTGGTGAAATCTTGAGTTATCGTACCATGACTTGTGTTAAACATTGAAAGGTTGACACTGGACTTTTTTTTTTTTAATTCAGAATGAACTTTTATGTTCATCAGGTTTGAAACCGCTGCTCTGAGACGGTGGCGTTGTTTAAAAGTGTGAATGTGAAACTCTACTATGAAACTAAACACAAAGTGACATTTGAGAAAAGTTACAAACCAACCACCGGCAGGTAGGTTTACACAAAATAACCATCTCATAAAGTATAACGAGGCATGAGAGTCACTGTGTGGATGAGACACACATGAGATTTGTCTCCTCACACTTTTTTCTCATGTTGTAATGAATTTTAATGTGTCTCGTTGTGCTGCGTCGTAGTAGAAACCAGATAAATTCACTATGAAGACTACATGTGGGAATAATAAATATATCATTTAAATTACCATCAAAATGCTTCAAATAAGGAAAAAATAAAGCAGGTATGAAACTTTATTAACATAGTGCTATTTTTTTTTACTGATTATTATTCCATATAATGTCTGAGGCAGATGAGGTGGCTGGTTACTATTTGATAGTTATATTTTGATATAATTATTTTTGTGACAAGAGAGGGAACAAGAAAATAATGAAAGAAAAATAACTTTTTCCACAAACAAGTGAAGATTCTTTCAAGTAACTAGAGACACAGACTTATGTATCTAACATATCAGTAATAATTTTACTGTGTGTATGTAGTGATTCACAGAACTAATAAGAGTAAAATTAAGACAAAATGAATATAAATTAATTACTACAAATAGATAATTTAGAATTATAAAAAGATCATAAACAATGTGTAAAAATAGATTAGAAAACCAAATGAAGTTTAGGGAAAATGTACACTCAATAAAATAAGTTAAAATAAATTTATATGATCATATATTTGAAGATTCAACAATATTAATATGAGCTGTGAACAAGTGATACAGAGGAATAACTGCATGAGAATGAGACAGATTTAATTTGTATCGATTTAGTCCACATTTGCCAATAGTCTATGAAACTTTATTTAAAAATAATAAATTGCTCTTTAATGAAGAAAAATGTCAATACTACTTCTATATACTGTATGTATATATATATGGAGACCTGAGGACCCGAACATGAGGACATTTTTTCTCTATCCTTAAGTTATAATTGACTAACCCTGCCATAGACACACACACATTTCAAGTTGATGACTGCATGAAGTAAAAGGGATAAATGGAATACTTTAAAGAGGAATACGGAACATCTCAATCTGTAATAAACCAGTGTTTTTTAGTAAATCACGCAACAAAAGTAGGAAGAAATGAGAAAATAACCCTGTGTATTATGTGTATCTGTTGATAGATGTAATTACCCAAAGTAAAAAATTTAAGACTGATATTTACAAGCATTTTTCAAACAAGTTGTGTTCCAAAAAAATAGAAGGAAATTAGAAAATAATACTGCAAATGAATGCAGTGAAGTAGTAAGTGATCACTCTGTTGTGTGTGACACATGTGGGCATATTGTGGTGTTTTCTGATGCTACATTCACTCCATTTCTCAGACCAGATCATATGCAGCGACACTGAGATGGAGTTTGGAACGTTCACGGGTGAGTCCTGGTCCCACAGCAGCCTGGAGGTCAGCAATGCACGTAGAAACAATCCATTTGCGGAGATTGCCCTACAGTGAGGAACATTGTTTTGTGAACCTGTAGGTTTTTCTTCAGCTTCTGGACTGATATGGTTTCTTGAAGATGTTTGGCCACTCTTGTACATAGTTTCTTCAGTTTGGATGAGTGGCAAAATGTGTTCAAGAAAACATATCGGCCCAGAAACTGAAGAAAAACCTTCAAGATAACAATGACCTCTCAATTACAGCAGGGATGCAGCACGAGGGCACCAGACCTGAGCTGGACACAGTGAATATTCTACTCAGCAATGCGGGACTCTGTAAGGACACCTGTTGGGTCATACCCCGTTGGGTCATACCCTGTTGGGTCATACCCCGTTGGGTCATACCCTGTGTGGCGATGCCTTTCACCAGCTGGAGGAACTGCTTGTCTGCTCACATTTTGAAAAGAGAAGCTGTCACAGAAAAGCTCACTCACAACAAGCATCAAATGCACAAGTGTTTATCACAGAGACTCTTGATTCGCAGAGTTTCACAGGCTGTCGATGGTTTCCATTTTTTAACAATTCAGCTTTCACTCTGTTCTGCTTCACAGATTGATCTGCACCATAGTCTGTATTTATTACTGGACAAAATGACTGTGACGTCACCCATTAGTTTCTGAAGGGCCGTTTTGAGGCCAATCAGGTTGTCACTTCCTGGACGACATATTGGAGCCAAAAACAGGATGTAACCATATTTGGACGAATAGCAGCGGGGCTTATGAAACGTTCATGCCAAGAGACTCACGGGAAGCTAATATTAGCCACTAGCTCACTGACACAGTAAAACTTCACCACGCAGTGTCAAACAAAGTCATATCACAGTGTTGTTAGTGTAAACACTTACCTGCAGCTGCATTTGAGTGTATCTCATGTATAACTATGAACATAAATAGAAGATATGAAGGTCTGAATTGGTCCAGCTGTTACCATAGTAACATGTCAATCAAACCCCAGCACGGTAGTGATTTATTGGATTATTTGCTGTAATATCTTATTAGCGGAGCAAAAGTTAAAGATGGATTATTTATTAAAAGGTCCAAATAAAATGTTTGAGACCATGATGACTCATAAAAAAATGTATCCGCTTAGTATTTTCACATAGAATCACATGTATCTCTATGGAAAAAAAAGCTTCTTGGAGCCGGATGAACGGTTCCCCAGTGGCCAAGTGGTGGTACTACAACTCAAAGTTACTTCTGCATGGGCCTCACTGAACAGCCCCGGTCGTTGCCCCTTGATCTGCACACAGGCAGAGGTAGGAACACGTCTTCTTTTGTTTGGGTGGAACCGTTACACCTCGCCAGGTCCACTGTCCTAAATTCCTGTCCCAAAAGCTGTGTGGTTTGGGTGGCACCTGAAGGTGGGGGCTGGGTGGTCTGATACCCGTTTGCCAAAACTACCTTCAACTGGGAGGAGGACCTGTGGCAGACCCAGGACGTGTTGGAGGGACTATATCTCTTGGCTGGTCTGGTAAAGCCTGGGGGTCCCCCCAGAGGAGCTGGAGGAGGGGGCTGGAGAGAGGGAAATCTGGGCTTCTCTGCTCAGGCTGTTGCCCCCATGACCTTGACCAGGATAAGCCAAAGATGATGGATGGATGGATTATTTTGTTCATTTTTGACTATTTTGTTTTTATTATTGTAATCCCACTTGATTATTTTTGAAATTTTTGGTTGATTTTGTTAATTTTTTAACTCGCTTGATTATTTTGCTCATTTTTGCTCATTTTGTTGCTTATTTTGTCCTTTTCTTTAACGCACTTGAATATTTTTTAGCGGCTGTTCCAATCCTGTACTTTTTTCCCCCAGAGAAGCTCTTCGAGACTAAACTCGTGCCCTTCAGTTGCAGAGTGATACTAGTGTCGGTCCGTTAGCGTGAACGTGGTTCGTCAGGAGGACGGATTAGTGGACGGGGGAATAACTTCTCTGTCATTCTGTCGCAGCTAAAAACGTCCTGGAGAATAATTTTAACAGTGTGAACCCTGCTTGGATCTGTGAGGATCATTATTATTATTAACAAATAATGGATTTTTGGAACAGATGGACATGCATCAGAGGGGGTGAACATTTTATAGAATGCATAGGCATGGGCGTGATAATATTTGCTTAAAATGGAAACGTCAAAAACAGCCCTCACATGAGGTTTGACGCACCAAATGTGGAGTCAGATCCAGACGCAAAAGGCCTTTTCGAGGCAAATCCTAAAACCAACAGGAAGGATGATTAAATCACCGTCAAACACAAAACTACTCACCAATCACAAAGCATGGAAACACACGATATTCTAATAAAAAGTGAAAATAAAAAAATTCAGAAAGCCTGCCATTAATTATCAACAGGTGAGCCTTTATTGAACTCGTGCAAAATAAATGGACACTCTCTGAATATCAGTGGTGCATATGAAATGTTTCATGTGGTTTATTAAGTGCAAAAAGATTAGGTTGATGTTTCTACAGGTTTAACAGAGAAATAAGATGAGATACTGTATCAGATAAAGTCTTTTGATGCAATGAAAGTTTGAGACTTTAATTACAACTTGGTTCACTTTTGCTCTGCAAAAAGCGACGCTGCTCATCTGTGTGTAAAGGTTTTTATTGTGAGTTTAAATGAGTAGAGAACAGGAAGCAGTGCACATATATTAATGTTTGATATGTGTTAATATTTACAATATGTCACTACTGGAGCAGTGAAGAATATTTAATATGGTTTCATCGAGAAAACCGACAGAAGCCTTTATATTTTCTAACAACATGTAGATTTATATTTAACAGATAAGAACAAAATTAGTAAGAGTTTCATGTAGGAAAGTGGATGCAGCTCCACATTTAAAATCCATTCACTGCATCATCCTCAGCTTCTGTTCACACATGTTAAACTACAGCCTGTTCATGTTACAGATGAACGTGTGAGTGTGGTTTCACAGACAGACAGCTTCTGGTTCTGGGTCTAGACGTTGAGCTGCTGCTGCAGCTGCAGAGCCCCGTGGCTCGGGTCCCGGGCGTCCTGTCCTGGGGTGCACGGCAGACGGGGGTCAGCCGTTTGGACCAGGGTGACTTTACAGGTGACAGGCTCCACCCTCACCTCACACCACGCAGGGAAATCCACAGGCCGGTGGACCCTGGATCAGCCCACACCAAGAGACCAGAGTCAGTGTTGATTTTTACTTTTTCATCACACTCTAACTGTTCAGAGATCATTTCCTGACACACACACAAAACTAAACATGTTTTGACCTAAGTGATGCTGCTGATAAAAGGACAAGAGAAGACGAGTGAAGCATCAGTAAAGTATAACAGAACAGATGTAGATGTAGCCATTCCTTCATTTTCTACCCCTTAATCCAGGGCTCTCAAACTCTGAGATGCTGCCAGAGAGCCTATCTGACTTCAGGTGAAAGCAGGGTACACCCTGGATGAGTCAGCTGACATATCGACAGAACCATTCACACTCACATTCATACCTATGGGCAGTTTACAGTGATCAATGAACTCAACTCCTACTGCACACGTGTCAAACTCATGCCATTGAGGCTGAAACCCTGCAGGTTTTCTCTCTAACCACTCACTAAAGCAGGTGATTTCACTGCTTAGCTCCA
>JAQQAE010016021.1:0-11882 GCA_029823295.1 Pseudamia nigra
TTTATTTTTCCCCTTTAAAGGTTTCAGTTTGTTTTTCAATTGCGTTGTACAGGTTATAGGTCACATTAAAGGTGGAATATATTGTGAAATTATTTATCTTGGTGTCAATTTTTTACATCACAAAAATCTGGCATTTGAACAGGGGTGTGTAGACTTGAGATCCACTGTAAGTTCTAATGATAAAGGCAGGTTTTCACTATGAGACAAACTGAGCGGTTTCTAGTTGTATTCTGTGTTTTTCATCACTTATGCCTGACGTTTCTAACGCCGTCTTCAGCTATCGCCTGTATCCAGAAGTACATTTCCCTGAGCCGTATTTCGACTGCCTTTCCGCTGCAAAGCATTTCCTGTCCAAAGAGGTTCTGGCCAAGTACGCCATTGACCCCGAGCGTGTGGGCGTGTCTGGAGACAGCGCCGGAGGAAACCTGGCTGCTGCAGTCGCTCAGGAGGTAAACATACGCCATCGTTAAAAATGTCTAAGTTTGTGAAATATGAACGTGTAGATGATAAACGGGTCTGACCAGGACTGGCGATTACCACAATCAAGTGACTCTTTAAATACAAACTGATCAGAAAGGTAGCGAGTCTTTGGGAAAAATCAGTTATTGCATTTTTAGATTGGCTGAAGTCATGCTGAATAAAATGGAGGGTTTGGCTTGAACTGAATTGAATTGAAAGAACTTTAGGTAAATTTATTTGACCAGCTCTTAGGTAAGGAAGACCAAATCATTATGATGTCTTCAGTCTGCCGTCAGCTGACCGACCGACCAACCAACCAAGATAAATCCATGGATGAAAAAATAAATAAGAACTGAGCAGCTCCTCACAGTATCCATCAGTTAGAGTTCATAACTTTTCTGCAGCTGAAATATATTTTATTAGTCACTGCGGTAATTACCCAGTGAAAGACTCTGAGCTGTTTGTTACTTAAATCCATGTAGTTGTATGTGTTATATTTGTGTCAAATCTCCAATTAATTTGTCAGTTATCACCCTGATGAAGTGTATGACTGTTACTTTGAACTATAAACTGAACCTTTGTACCTTTTTTTTTTTTTTTTTTTTTTTTTCCAGATTGCCACAGATTCCAGCATCAGTGTGAAGTTTAGTGTCCAGGTTTTGATCTACCCTGTGCTCCAGGCTCTGGACTTCCACACGCCGTCTTTTGTGCAGAACCAGCACATGCCTGTCCTCTCCCGAAACCTCATGATCCGCTTCTGGATGCAGTACCTCGGCGCTGACTTCTCCTTGTGGCCCCAGTTGGCAGCGAACAACCACAGCTCCTTCCACCAGTCAGGTATCACTCCAGAGCTGTGGGCCCGAATGGACTGGACCACGCTCCTTCCCCCTAAGTACAAGAAGAACCATAAGGCTGTCAGGGTGGAAAAGGGCTCTAATAGGATAGTGAAGGAGGTGCCGGGGCTGCTGGATGTGCGGGCAGCACCTCTTCTCGCAGGGCCTGAGGTTTTGGCAAAATGTCCGCGGGCTTACGTCATCACATGTGAATTTGATGTGTTGAGGGATGACGGGCTGATGTACGCTCGTCGCTTACAGGATGCGGGAGTCACCGTCACCAGCGACCATTACGAAGACGGATTTCACGGATGTTTCAGCCTAAGCTTCTGGCCGTTTGAGTTTGACGTAGGAAAGAGACTAATCAGGGGATACCTCAGCTGGCTACAGACCAACTTGTAGGAGTGTGTACGCACATGAACTAAAATGTGGAACAAATGCAATAACTCATGCTTTGTCAGAATTTTCCCTAAGGCTGGTGTATGCTGTGCTAATTCAGGCCCAATCTTGACCCGATTTGCAGCCATGCACGCCCCTGGCATTTGCACGCGAGTTTGGCCACATGCCTTGTACCCCTCGCAAATGGTCGCAGCCTCGCATCGTGTGTCAGATGGGTTTCAGACATGTTTGATTTTTGTCGGATCATCGTGCGGTTTCCCTGCTTTTCTCTTGACTGCACCTGTGCAGCAACAGTGTAGAAACAGGGACCAAAATCAAGAAGAAACCAATAAACGTCACAGAAATATTCCATACTGGAGCTGATAAGTTAAATTTCGGTAAGAGTTTAACGTTTCTGCACAGACAGTCAGACATAGGGATATTTATAGAGTTCTATTAGAGTCACAGACGGGTGTGAGAGGGAACAGAAACAGGAAAAAAGAAGGTGAGAAAACAGTGTTGATTGAAAAAGAAAGTTTTGGGTGTCCAGTATCACTGGTACAGCATACGATGGCACAGTCGCACGCAGATGTCGGGACACTCGGCGTACGCTGGGTTTGCATGAGTTTGCAGCCGAAACAGTCACACAGTGTACGACGCCTGCATGTTCACACAGTGTAGGCCAGCCTTCAGGTTTAAAGAAGGGCTCGGTGCTTTGATGACTTATTGGTTAGAATTTTTTGACAAAACTGTGCAGTTAAACAATATTTAAAAATGTCTCCAACAAATCTGATGCACCCAACTTAACGTCCAGACTCAAAATAGATCCCATAGCCTTTATGATAAGGTCACCAATTTCTTATTGATTCTTAAAAATTTAGTTTTAAATATTTTTTTTTATTTTGTGCATTATTTAGTTCATTTTTTGCATTTCTTGGTTATTTTATCTCTTTTTGTCAAGAATCAACACTCCGAGCCGAGCTTTGAGTCAGTGTGTTCATTTTCTTGCTTATTCATTTTGTTTCACAATTTATTAATTTCATATTTTCTTTACTTTTGTTGGTTATGCTAATTATTTTGCAATTTTTTTTCTTTTTAAAATGATTTTTATGCTATTGTATTCATGGTTTTATTTTAAAACAGTAGTTGTTTTATTTCATGAATATTTTAATCATACTCTTCATTGTAAGTAAGTCCGTATTTGTAAAACTGTCACTGACTACATCTGGCGTTTTTTTAAAATTATGTAATGTCTGAACTCAGGGTCGTCTTGTACCAAGTCCGCATAGGTCCCTGTGTAATTTTCCATGATGATAGACAGCTGTCTTTTATTATACAGTTATGTATTGTCTGCTGACATGGCAGATATGATCCACTGTGACCAACTATCGAAACACTTAGGGAGACATTGTGCCCATTTTTAACCAATGAATGTGTCTAGAAAATGTAACGTTTCAGTTGGGAATACCACACAGATCATTCCGTGTACTCCACACTTTCATCCATTTCGGAACAGGCTGTTGGTTTTATATAAATAACTGTTGACCACCCATCATGACTCTCCTGTATACTGTATATACACATAAGTAATACGTAACAATAAGTGTAATTTTACCAGTTTTACATTTTGGCTTTCCTCATTGAATCAGTACTATTAAACATGCATTTTGTGATTACACACTCAAGGGATTTAACAACACACCACTACATTTATTTGCAAAATCACAGGTGTAGTTTTGTATGTAAATGATCACTCATATATTGTACCTCATTACATTTTAATGACCGATGGGGGAGCTGTTTCTGAGGTGTAAGAGGTGGATATACTGTATGGCTCCAGGTCATGGCTGGTCATTTAAATGTTAAAACGTCACAACTTGCAACCAATCACAGTCGAGCTGACATCAGCTCCGCCCCCAGGAGCAACTGGACAATATTCCTGGCTTGTTTCTGTGTTTACAGTGGTCTTATGTCAGAATCTGACCCCAGGTCACCTTGTCCATGACGCATTGTTCAACCAATCAAAGTGTTTTCTGACGAGAAGTGGGCGGATACAACACCTCAGTGAAACCAGAGGGTATATGACAAAATCGAAGCAGTGCTGCTATAAATGTAAGCTTTAAGATATAGGACCGTTAAGACTGCACAAATCAGCTGTGTATTGAGTATTAAAATACCTAGACATACAGTTTAGGTGAGAATTATTAGCCGCCGCCCTCGCTCCCCCATATGGAAATGTGAAACACTGATAACTGAAGCCTGTGTGTAGTTGAGGCGAGTGCAGAAATCTGCTCTCAATTCTATTTTTCTGTCCAATCACTTTCATCCCTGCACTTTTGGGGCCGAGGCGCTGATACGTCTGTACACAGCTGATCACGTCACAACGCCACATATCCGACTTTACTGACGTTCTGTCTTACGTTTGAGTCGTTTTTGGTCACATACAGACTTGTAGTGGATTTCTCCATTACATAAGGCAGTGTTTTGTTTATGAGTAATCACTGCCTGGATGCAGAGCGAACAGGAGAAGAGGTTTATATCGCAGACATATGTCGGGTCCACGTGTTTTCGGTGTGAAACGCACTTGGGCACGGATTGGCAGTGTGAGTGCGCCCGTACGCACCTCTATTCACTGCACCTTTAAATCCTGGCCACATTCATTCAGTCACGATGACCATTGCTCGGAAAAATAATCTCCTCTTGAATTAAACTGAATCAATAATACTAATATGTCCAACTCCAAAACATACTGACATGTCAGGGTCAGGATTGCTCAGATTGTCCCCGAAAACCATCCTTCCTGATCTTTGTACATCCTTCACCTGCTTTGTATCCATCAACAATCCTCAGATTTAAACTCAATTCATTTGTTTTTGACATGATTCTTTCACAAATGATCCTTTATGAATTGAATTTTGGACAAATGTTCACTTTGTTTCACATTTAGATTGTCTGTCTGTTTGTGTACAGACTGAAAGACAGAGGCAAAGTGCTGTAACGTATGCAAGGCGTCAAAGTGAGAACAATCACTGCACGCTTCTTCATTTTCTTTATTATATTCTGAATCTGTGCACATTTCTTAGCATTTTCTTTATTATTTTGTCTGTTGTTTTTATTTTGTTTGTTTTTGGGTATTTCCTTAATCATTTTGTTCACGTTTCTTCATTTTCATCATTATTTTTGTTTGGTTTTGTTGCCTGAACTTCGTATTTTACTCATTTTGTTCATTTTGCCTCTAATTCCATTATTTTCCATGATTGTTAATTGGTAATGATTAGTGAATTTCCTTTGTTTTTCTCCTAAATTTGAAAATTTCTTGACTGTTTTAATTTAATTTGTTTTTTTCCCTTCATTTAGTGCAATTTGTTTCTAATTTTGTTTGTTTCCTTGATTATTTGTTCATGTTTCTTTCTTCTTCTTCTTACTACTTATTTTGCCTATTTTTGTTCATTTGACTTCTTATTTCATTCATTTTAACTTATTTTTTCTTGGTTTTACTTGCTTCTAGATTATTTCGTTAATGTTCTCTTTCATGTTCATTTTCTCAATAGTTCATTTTTTATTTTTTTTACGTGTTCGTTTTCTTGATAGTTCATGTTTTGTTCATTTTCTTTTTTATGTTAATTTTCTGAACAGTTCATTGTTTTTGTTCATTTTCTTTATTTCGTGTTTGTTTTCTTCATAGTACATTGTTTTGTTCATTTTAAGTCAGACATTGTGAAAACAAAGTCAATGTGCAGTAACTTGGCTTTGATTTTTGTCTGTGTTTTTAGTTACTGCATATTACTCATCTCTGAAATGGAACATGGTCACAAAATAAATTAGTTCTACATATTCAATTCCAGTCTGAAGTCAGTTTTGTTCCTGAGCTATTGCACTTTTACCTTTGTAGACGTGTGTCACCTGTGTGTTTTTATGTAACCTGATTCATTAATAAACCTTGACGTTTCTTATCACCGCTCTCATCAAGCTGGTTCATCATCTGTGGTCGAGTTAGAGGACGAATGAACAGACAACGCCATTCCATTCCAGTCCACTTTATTTACTTAACACATTTTAAAAACGCATGATGCCAAAGTGCTGTAGGTAGAAACATTCATATAAAACATGTAATACACAACAATCCAAGGAACCACCACCCACAAAGAGTACACCGAAAGACGCTAAAAGCAACAACTGCTTTTCCCATGTGTTGGAAAGCAACAGTGATACAGAATGAACAGTGAACATTTAAAGCACATTTTTAACCTAAATTAATCGCAGGGTCACTGGATTAATTTTGATTAATCACTATTAATACCCATTCATTGTTTTCATTTTGTGGCAACAAAAACACCCGTGACAGAAGGTGGTTTATACGCTTAACATGTTTATTTCATACTATTAAATGTGTCTAGTTTAGCCGCAGCTGTCATGCTAGGTGCACCATCTGTCCAAATAGTAGTTGTGATTTTCGCTTCCATTGCTCACTCATGTGCCAGTGTTTGGAAATGTTTAGCACATGCCTCCACAACGTGACTTCCCTCCGTTTTCATTATGGTCAGTGAAAATGACTTGAGTTCCCACGCGGTAGTAATGTGATGTGCTGTGACACCAGGGTAGTTAGTGTTACGCCACAGACGTAACGGGGGAAAAAAAGAACAATCCTACCAGTTCTCCACTTCTTATGGAAGGAGTCCATTCATAAGGAACAAAAAAACCCTGATCTGTGAAGTCAGAACTTGTCCATTAGTATTTCATATTCCAAGTACAAATTAATGATTCGTTATTCATATTTCAATTCAGTACAATAATAAAAGTAACAACATAATTCATCAATTGAACAACAATAATCTGTACCATATTTCAATTCACAATCAGTCCGTTTTAGCTACATAGATACATAGCATTTATACAACTTTGTTGTTGCAGTTACTGTCAAACAAACACAAAAATACAATAAATGAAAACTGCTACCAGAAAGACAACCAAGCCGAATTCAAGGCAACACATTCAAAAGTAAATAATGGTCATATCTTACCAAACAATAACCAAATAAACATAATAAATTATAAAGGTTCATAAAATTCCCGTTTTCTACAATGGAGTTAGAAGGTGGATGGATGGATGAGTTCCACTCCATTGTAGAAAACTCTCTCGGATTAATTGGTTTTACATGTATTCCTATGGAAAACGTCTCGTCGGATAACGAGAAATTTGGGTTCCAAGCGTCACGTCGTTGTCCCTGTATTTTTATCTTTTTTATTTTCTCCTTTTTCTTGAATAATGATTGTCTTTTTTAGCTGTGGTCTTATCCTTTTATATGACACCTCTAACCACAGCCACATTGTGTTTGTCACGTTTCACACAGTGCAGATTAATGGTCCTATAGCACCACCTAGTGGAGGGGTCTCCAACCTTTGAGAACCAATTCGACAAACTGAAGTGGCCTGGAGTCATGGGTGCAGGTTTTCATTTCACTAGTGGGTTTTTCTGGAGCATCGAACACTTCATAAACTCAGTCAACATCAGCCGTTTGTGTCTGTCTTAATTTATGGAGGAAACAAGAAATGAACAAAAATATCCAGAAAATGAGCAAAATAAAAAAACATAAAGAGTAAAAGATGGGACCAAAAATTCAATATAAGCAGACAAATCAATTTTTTTTACAATGCATGAATCCACAAACAGTATATCATATTTTGTATTCATGTCTTTTATCATGAATTTTACTATTTAAATGTAAAATATGTCATTTTTTATTATGTTTTTAAATCTTATGCAATGTTTTAAAGCATTTTTGTTCATTCTTCTGTTAATATCGCTGCTTGTTTTGTTCATTTTTCTGATTATCGTAATTTTTCTCCGATGTTTTGTTCATATTTCTTCATTCTCTTGATTATTTTTCTTGATTCGTTTTTCTGAATTCATTGCTTGTTTTGCTGTTTTTATTGAGGGTTTTTTCTTTTTATCATCGTTTATGCCGCTTCTTGTTTGTTTATTTTTGTTGCCTATCGGTTGTATTTTAGCGAATATTGTTCAAATTATTCATTCATCCATAGAGACGTGAGATGGTCCACTGTGGTCATAAAGGCATGGACATGCAGCAGTAAAACCCATGTAAACAAAGCACAGTTAGGAGTAAAAGTCCCAAATGTGGCCCCATCCTAACAGGATGGATCCATGCTTCCATGTCAATCATCAGTCCATGTGAATTGTAGCCTTAGTTTCCTGTTCTTAACTGAAGTGATTCGCCGAACGAAGGCAGTAAATATCAGTAAAAACTGAGGAAATTTCCTCCTGTATTTTCTATGGGAAGCCGTCAAAAAAGCCACAAAACACACTCAACTTCTTATACCTTAACTTAGAAACACAGTTCGATGTTTAAACAGGGCACAAACAGGGACGTTTTTGGTGTCAGTCAGAAGTTTAATATGTGGTGCGGTGTTTACAAAATGACAGTTTAAATTTTTCACACTTTCTTTTTACTTTCCGGTGAGAGTCAGTGGGACCGGATGTTGGTGAGTTACAGTGTAACTGACTGAGTGGAGAAAAGCTCTGAAATTCTGCTTAAACTGTGACTGTTCCGAGACCATTTACACCATATTCACAATTTTTACTAAAAACGTAGCCGTACTTGTCTAGTTTCAGACGACGAACTCACCCAAACCCTGTGACTCGCAGAATTTAAATAATCAGCCTTGAGTGACAGAATGTCCAGCCAACGGATGCACTGAAAACCTGTAGAAGTGAGATTAGTCATGTCTCGAAAACCCCTCACTTTTCCAACTCACTTTGTGTGACACGTGACGGAATCTACATCAAAGGTACAGGGTGTTTAAAAAAAATGGACCCAATTTCAATAGGGTATATTTCTTGATCGTAACCTGGGACAATTAACACAAAAGTAACAAATAGTTTAGTGAGTTTGCAAGTTTTATAAATGCTCTATATGTCCTCCACCTGCTGCAGGAACAACATCGAGACAATTCATCCCAGACAGAGCGTCTTCGTCCACTCCCGTCACCGCCGGTGAGAAGATTTTACTGATCTGAGTAAGGCTTCACACGACCGAGGAGCTGAAACGTTCTCAGTCTGTGTCGAACTGAACTTTCTCTCCCTTTGTTGATTCTGTGTCGAGGTCAGCACCAACTGGTCTGACCTCTCCTCCGACCTCTGGAATCAACAAGGTATTTTCATCAGAGAACTGTTGCTCACTGGATATTTCTTCTTCTGCAGACTGTTCTCTGTAAACCCCAGAGACGGTTGTGTGTGAAGACCCTAGTAGATCAGCAGTGTGTAAAGTTCAAAGTCGTGTAAATGACCTTACTTCCTGTCATGCTCAGATTAAACTTCGGCAGCTCATCTACATGCCTAAATGCGCAGAATTGCTGCCATGTGATTTAATGATCAGATATTTGGTGTTAACAAGTGTACCTATTAAAGTGGCCAGCAGGTATTAATTGTGCATATGCATCGCAATTAGCTGAGAATGCACCAATGCCAAGTTCATTTAAAGGTTAGAAAAAAAAACCCAGCAACTGTGGTTTGTGTAATACTGCCCTCTAGTGGACACAAAACAGCCAGAATGTGAAAACACCTTCATTCGGTATCTTTAACTTGAACCCCTATGAGTCATAAGTGGACCCTGAACGCATCCTCACATTTCAGCCAATATCCCACTAATCCCAAACAGGCTCATTTCTCTCGATTTTGCGTTATGTGGGTTGAGTTCCCACAAACAATGGACAAAACAAACCTCCCGCCCGGACAGTTAAAAGATAACCTGTGTGTATTACATCATGCTGTTTCTATGCTCTTGCATTCACAACAGTTTCCTGTCGGGGAAACACCCTTTCTGTTGCACACAGGCGAAATCACTGCACACGGTCTGTGCGTATTGTGCTGCCCTAGCGCTTTTTTCGGCAACTAGTCTTTGTTTTATAAATGAGACAATGAGCAGCTGTGGAGCCCAGGCAGGAATTTAGGGAGATTCCATGACTTTACCCAGAAGAACGTTGGTTGGGAGGAGAAGCCTCAGGGGAGGGAAGGGGAGTGGAGGACAGAGGAGGGTAGACACAGTAAATATGCTGCTTTTGCACATCCTGGGTGGTTTTCAAGTCGTTCTCGTCAGGTTAAAACAGATTTCAGTTCCAGAGAAGCAGCATTCCTCACGCTTTCCTGCTTCCAATTGTTCTCGTAACTGATTACAGATTTAGGTGTTGGAAAGCAGTCTCATGTGTCCCAGTTTGTAGGATTGTGTGTTCCTCACATGGTGCCAGAGACGTTTTATGATGTGATCGCGATGAGCACTTTGCCTTGAAGCATTTTCATTTTTGGAAAACACTACAGGCCTGTTTTTGTACATGTTCAGCTAAGGATAAAGACTAGAAACATGGAATAACAACCCATGACTTTCTTCAGGTAAAATCTGCCTAAAATGATCCGTTCAATCGTAAACAGGTAATCGGCCAATGACATGGCAGCAACCCAATGCATTCAGGGTGAAGTTTAAACCCAGCATCAGAATAAGGAAGAAAAGTGACATAACTGACTTTTGGCATGGCTGTTGGTGCCGGATGAGCTGGTCTGAATATTTCACAAACTTATGGATTTTCACACACAACCATCTCTAAGGTTTACACAATATGGTCCAAAAAACCAAAAATATCCAGTGAGCAGCAGTTGTCTTGGCGAGACTATCTTAGATACGGTACACATTGGGACCATTTGTACCAGTTCAGCATCATTTAAATGCCACACTATACCTGAGTATTACTGCTGACCACGTCCATCCCTTTATGACCACAGTGTTCTCATCACAGAGGTAATGCACCATGACACCAAGCTCAAATCATCCCAAACTGGTTCTTGAACACGACAATGAGTTTGCTGTTCTGCAGTGGCCTCCACAGTCACCAGATCTCGATCCAGTAGAACACATTTGACATGTGGTGGGACAGATGATGAATCTGCAGCAACGGTGTGACGTTAACATGTCGGTATGGACCAAAATCTCTGAGGAATGTTTCAACACCCGGTTGAACCTATGACATGAAGAATTAAGGGTGTTCTAAAGGCAAAAGGGCCCAACCCGGTACTAGCAACACGGAACTAATGAAGTGATTGGAAAGTGTAGTGAAAGACAAGACAAGACAGGGTAAGGTAAGATAAGATAAGATAAAGTAATATAAGGTAAGATAAGATAAGAGGAGTTAAGCTAAGGTAAGGTAAGATAAGATACAATAAGATAACGTACAGTAAAATAATGTAAGATAAGATAAGGTAAGATGAGATAAGAAGGTATGGCAAGGCAAGATAAGGTAAAGTAATGTAAGGTAAGGTACAATAAGATAAGGTAAGATAAGACGAGACGAGTTAAATTAAGGTAAGGTAACATAAGGTGAGGTAAGATAGTGTAAAATAAGATAAGGTAAGATTAGACAAGACTAGTTAAGTTAAGGTAAGGTAACATAAGGTAAGGTAAGATAATGTAAGATAAGGTAAGATAAGATAATATAAGGTACGATAACATAAGATAAGGTAACATAAGGTACGGTAAGGTACAATAAGATAAGATAAGGAAACATAAAGTAAGATAAGGTAAGATATGCTATGATAAGGTACAATAATATAAGATAAGGTACAATAACATAAGATAAGGTAAAATCAGATCACATCAGGGACCAGTTTGATTAAACCGGTTTGCAGTTTGCTCTTCTGTTCCCCAGGAATCCTTCATAATCTGAGTTAAACGTCAAAGAACTGGTGTCTGTGAGTCATTTTCAATCAATTCTAAACGGTTGCAAAGACAAACAAATGCACCTGCACAGGCTGCGAACCATCGTCATCAACACACTGTATGTTTGGCTTGTTTTCTTTGTCCGTCAAACAGCCGCATACACAAGCTGATCCACATTTCACACACAAAAAAATCTGCCTGCACACAAACTAGATTATGTACAAATTGCACTGGATTATTTACCGATAGGATTATTTACACATGGGATTATTTGCAGAAATGCCAAGGATTAAAGTGCAGAAAAACAGTGTTTTTGAGGCAGCGACAGCTCTTTGACTGTGTGAGTGTGTGTGTGTGGATCCAGTCTATCGTCCACGTGAGCCCACGGTGCAGCGCTGGAGGCCGTGGGGAGGGTTCAGTCTGCGGCCGAACCCGCCGCTCGGGGGGGGGGGGGGTGTTCTCCATCATGGATGTCGACTTGGCCGACATCC
>JAQQAE010016022.1:0-11882 GCA_029823295.1 Pseudamia nigra
ACTAACAGACCCCCCCCCGCCCCCCCGGCTCGATGTTTAAAAAGTGCACAAGATTTAATTTTACAAAATATGTTTGAACACACAAGAGCTATATTGTAACTACACACAAACTAAAATGGAAAATGACCCAAACAGAACAAATAAGCAGCAAACTGGACATTTTCAAAGTGAACAGAAAGAAACAAATCCCCAACATCGTCAAGACAATGTACAAAATAAAAAGTAAAATGAAAAAAATAGAAAGGAAATAAAAGAACAGATACACAGTACAGTAAACGTGCTACCCCGATGTGTTGTTGTTTCAGGCTCATGTGCATTTACCAAATCATCAATGTACATATGAAGGAGACACTTACAATCTGCACTGAAAGCAACATAAAAAAAAAAATAAATCTCCCACTGACCTGAAGTGTTTGTGTGCATCCGAACTGCATTGGTATTAAACACAGGAGACAACATTTAAATTCATCATCTCGAGCTGATGACAGAATGTACCGGACGCTGTGAAGCAAACGCAGCAGCATCCTACAGTCCTTTCAAACTCCAAATGAATCGTGACATTTATTGGATTTTCCCCCCTGTGAGGACAGAGTTTGTGTTTATTTTTTTGTCAACTGATGAGCACACTTTACACTGACATGACCAAGTGAGGCTGACTCATGATTAGCTTCACAGTTGGCAGCGGTGGAGTCATCACAGGAAGGACAGAGCACTTTAAAGGACGTTCACTTCAAATCCCTCAGACCTTATGGTCCTGGCAGGAACACTGTGGCCCTGTACTTTTACATTAAATCTACAAATAGTACTCTTTGCTTTTTTGCAGCACTATAGGATGGAAATTTAAAAGTTAGAACACTGTAGTTTCTTTTGGTAACAGTGCACTTTTTCCGAATCATTCAACATTTAACATGAGTTTGACGCCAATAAAAGCAGACACATGCTTCATGTGATGGATTACACATCTAATGTATTAAACAAATTCATGTATGTAGTGCAACAAATGGGAAAAATATATAGAAGCAAGGAAACTGAATGCTAAGTTGTAGGTAAATCAGTCATTAACATTCAACTGCATCTTATAAAATCCAACAGTTCAGCAAAAAATTTGACAGACAACACAGAAAATCTATTACTGTTATCATAGTAAACATATTTACATTATCAGTCACCAAAAATGTCAAATCATTATTTCTGTCGAGTTTAACTGCTATTTTTGGTTATGAGTGAAACCATGGTCTGTATTCATGATGAAATTCATCAATTTGTGATGAAATTCTAAGAGTATTCTTAAAATTATGGGCGTGATTTCAGAATTCCTCCTTACAGTTCACAGTAGATTGTTGTAAAAATAGCCCGTGACAGGCCGTTAAGAGTACGAAGGAGAGCTTTAACCCTAGAACAATAACATCGGGTGATTCTGGCCCATGCGATTGTGGGCATGTGAATGTCATTGTGTCGTTGCTGTCTGAGCTGTGTGGCTCTTTGGGTCTTCAGGGCTCTTACTGATGTCATCAAATGCAGGTGTGTTTCCCTGCTCCCATCCCTGGTTTTTTCAACAGGCCTGTGTTAGGTTGGTTTTCATCCAACGTTAGTGTTTGTGTATTAATTCTGGGGTAACAATGTACATGCCCACCATAGGTGTTGCCCCGTATGATGCATAGTTCATATCCGGTCACAGGCTCGGTGACTCTGACATGACAACAAGTGAGTAAAACATGACTAAGGTTCATTTATGTTGGCAATCGTTAACTGTGCAGCTTTCTTTTTTTTCTCCTCTTCTGCCTGTACTGACTGTATATAAGGCATAAGGTAAGTCAGAGTGGTCCTGGAATTTGCATGTAATCCTTATTTAGTGTTATGACTATGAATAAATATCACTTAAGGCTTGTGGACACTGTTCTATTTTAGAAACGTGTCAACATGAAGGTATACTACACTCTGAATCCAGCGCACACTGTGCGTTCCCATGTTCACACTGTACGAGTGATCAGCCTGTTTTTTCACTCAATACTGGGCAGACGTTGTGTGTTTTTGAACCTCTGTGTCTTTTTTCTCTCTTCCCTATGGATGCAGCCGGTGCATCTGCTCTCCCTCTCCCTCTCTCTCTATGTCTCTCCACCACATGTACACACTTACTGGCTCCGGTATGTGATATTTCTGTGATGTGTATTTCTTTTTTCCTGATTTCACTCGCTGTTTCATGCTGCACTGTGGCTGCACGGGCGCAGTGAGGTGAAAAGTAGAAGAAAAGCATGTCGGTCGGATGGATATCAGACATGTTTGAAATCCATCAGAGGCACAATTTGCAGCTCTGACGGCTCGGGCCGGTCATGAATCTGCAGGGGATACGAGGCATGATCTCTGGTCACAAATCGTACAGCGTGTGCCGACCTTAAGTGGTCATTTCCAAGGGAATTTATAGCCAAAAACATTTTATAGTCAGCTGGTGATTTGTTTCCTCTCAAAAAATGCAATTATTTGCTTCTGTCTCCCACACTTGTCAGTGATGCAGACAGACTGTGACTTCACCCGACAACGGTCACATGTCCCAGAAATGGGTGGGACCAAAGAACAAAGTCCTAGCTGCATAATTTGTTTTTTTTTAGAATTTTTTGTCAACAATTACCTTATTTTTCACTAAATTTAGAGCCTTTTTATAGGGTCTCTCATGATATATTATTTTTATTTTATCTCATAAAATAAAAAAAAAAATTGCATAGCTGGAAATAAAAGAAGAATACTGTTTCCGTGTACTGTTGTGCACACCCAAACTGAGTTTTTATTCAAGAAAAAGAAAATATCAAAACATCTGGAACTGACAATGTGAATAAAACGAACCCTAATGACAAAAGAAAACTGCAGATAACAATTGTGTTTTGCTCCAAGATATAGATAATGAAAGCAGTAATTATCATTTCATTGTCCAGTCCTACTCATGATGCCTTAGAGGTGTTTAACCTATGCTCAGACACACATCCTCTGCTCCGTGATTGAAAGTTGTTGACGTCCTAAAGGATATGGAGCATGTGTCATCTCTGCAAAGCTCCTGGATGCAGCAGTAAAACGCCATCCAGAGTGATGCACTGTTTACGTGTCTCCATAATCATGCCCATTGCCCATGAAGGGCATCTCTTAGGTTGACGTGCATGTCAGATGGCCCTGTATGTCAAGGTCTCCTCTAACAGCACTGCCCCGATCACTTCAGGCCATTTTACAGTGACAGGATGAACAGTGACCTCTGTCATTCCGCTGGCTGAGCAGCCTGCAGTGTGCCTGCTGGTGCCGGGCCAGCTGAGCCAGGCTGCCAGGCACACTCTGTGGCCTTTAGCCCCGGGTCTGTGGCCAAGCACACCTCCAAATGGGCCCAGCTGTCCACACTTCATTATGTACTGATTAGGAGTAGATTACTCTCTGAGGCAGGTTTGACCATCTAATGCAGGAATTCCCCAAGTCGGAGCTGCAGTCTCCAGAAAGGACAACGTAGTGCAGGTCCAGGGTCATAGGAGGTCAAACACAATGATAAAAATAATTAAAACGATGCACTTGAAACCATGAAAGTACTGTGCATTGCATCAGCTTGCTCTTGAGATTTCCATAAATATTTAATGCCTTGTCCACCAAATTAATTCTGGTTCTGGTTGTGATTCTTAAATTTTGGTGCCTCTGGTCAAATATTGAGTTTTCACAGTGGACCAACTGACCTTGTTTTCTTTTATATCTTGCTTTTTTTTCAGTTTGTCATGTGTTCAGGTGTATTTATTTGCTTTTTCGTTCTCTTCCTACTTTCTGACTTGATATTAACCCTTAAAGATAAAGCTAGTTATTGGAATGCCTGACGTTCCCATATGTACAGTATTTTGCATTTTAAACATATTTTATCAGTTGCCAGTGAATCAATGTATCATTTGCATCGTTGAAAAAGAAGAATTTGCTAATGATTTTGCAAAAAAACCAACTATGAAAGCTTTTTGACTCTGACTGTGGGTTGCCATTTTGGATGCACACTTTTTTTTTCCTGTGGTTTCTCAGACCTTGACATTATTGTTGGGATCTTCTGAACATGCACAATATGCCAGATTCCACAAATGTTTGCGCTTCATGTTAAGGGAAAGTCGAGCATTTTTGTTCCTAATCCTGAAATATTTAAATCAGTTGAATTACATTTTACAAGACAATTAAACATACAAATCCAGAAAGGGTATGAATATTTCTGTTTAACATTTGAGTAATATTTTGTGGACTTCAGTGACCAATGTTTGATATAATTACTGTACCAATATGTATATAAACTGACATAATGCATGTGCACACAGCATTTTCTTGGTTATTTTGTACATTTTTCAATCATTTTGTGGATGGTTTGTTCGTGTCCTTTGTTATTTTGTTCTCATTTTTGCACATTTTCTTGGTTCTTTTTTAATTTTTGTTCATTTGATCAATTTAATGTTTACCAAAATCAACAGAACAAGTTGGATAAGCATTGTTACAATCTTATGGTGTTTTATATTTAAAGAATCAACATAAAATGTCATGTTGATGTTGAGGTTCTGGGTTTCTTCTTTGGGTCTGGAGTCAGAACATTTGGGAACCACTTCAGTCGTCTATTAAAACAGTTATTACAGATGACACACACCCGATGACAGTATTAGTGAGAGCTCAGCTGTCGTCCATGAAACTGAAGAGCATGTCTCTCTTACCTGCAGCAGGCGTCTCTAGATGCCCTCACCTGCTCTTCCTCAGGAGGAGCAATTATGTCAAGATGAAGGAGGAAGGGGCGGGGGGGGGGGTCCCCAGATGGCTTCAGAGCCGAGCCCTCGCTAATTGGTCGTGTTAGAAATTCACAGCAGGTTCAGAAGTGAAGTGCTCTCCTCGCTCCTCTCCACTGCCCAACATCTCTGTTTGGCTTTGTTTTGCTTTGTCGACTCTCACCTTTTGAAATGCATATCAACACATGTTTTATTCATGCATTTTGGAGTAAAATCTGTCAAGATCACCTTGCTGCTGTCTGTAGGCACCAGAAGAAGTGCTCGCCACCCTGTGCATGTGCGGAGGGTTGCCATTTCAAAGCTAATTTTTGCAATGCTGCTTCTCTCTGTCTCGCAACCCAAAGAAATGAATGAATTATGTGACTGTCACTCTCAGGGTGCACAACAACCAGGACCATACATCCCACACTATTCTCCCAGTTTTCCTGACAGCTTGTAGGGTTTTTTTTCCCGACACGATGGCAATGCTAATTGAGCGTCTGGAAAAAACCCCACTGACGAGACAGCTTTGGGCACAGACTTAGACAGGGTCGGAGAGGCTGTGCTGCGGGGTTTCCCGCCCCTGCATCCCAAAGGGCACGTGTACTTCTTTCACCACAGCATTGGTGTCATGTTAATCATGATGCTAAAGATGTGAACTTTAATTAAAGCCCCCTAATTAAAGATTCTTTTATTACAGACATGTCTGTTTATTAAATCTTAGGATCCCACTGTGGTCGAGGCTGTGTCTGTGAATCATGTGTCACCGCTGTGTCTAAGATGAAACAAATTAGGGAAATAATTTAATCCCCTTCTTCAGCCAGTGTGTGTCTGCAGGTGGAGTGAAGATGCCTAAATACAGTAGATGATGGTGTGTTGATGACTATTTTACATTTTAAATGCACTCTAATATTACTCTTTAACCCTTATTCCAAAAAAGATAAAATTGCAGCTTATCTGTTTACTTGGCCAGTAAATATTCCAATAATATTCCTGTTAATATGCAGCTGTGCAAACCCTGATGGAAAGCAGGGTTTATGCTAAATTCAAAGTGCTGGTGGCAGATGTTAAACAGCATGAACTCAGCCTCCTTCTTTTACCTGCACTTGCAAATATTTAAAGGTCAGCTTTTGATATTTGCTCACATCCAAAATCTGTAAATATCCTCTGTCATAATGTTTAAATGTTGATGTGTTTCTCCTTTTGACTTTGGCTTTTAAAATTGTGGAAATGTAGGAATCTCTGCTCTAAATTTACCTGATGTGTCATTTCCTCAGCAGTATTCATTCTTCTTTGGACCAAACAAGTGACTCAGATTAAAAGAAGTGGGTCTTGGTTTGCTTAATGTAATTCTAATCAACATTTATAACTAGGTGTGCGTGGTCGTTTTGTGTTCGCCTTCTACCAAACACCGCTTTCTATATTTGGTGCAGGTTTATTTTCACACCTTAAATGGACTGCACCTCAAAGTGAACTCAGACCCACTGGGTGCACTTCATTAAAGGTGTGAAAGTAAACCTGGACGAAATACAGGAAGTGAAATAAAAATCAACACGCTATTGGTAGAAGGAGACATGAAATCACCCTGTGTTCCTGGGAATACATATGAATTAGAATAACATTATTGTCTTACTACTTTGTCTCATCTGGAGAATGAAAAGCTCATCTGCTGGAACTACCAAAGTAGAAACCTCAAGGCTGCATAAATTTGGTCTTTTTTCATTTCGTTTTTGAGTTATGCACCCTCTAGCGGTCACGCAAATGTCAACGCTGTGGCGTCGTGTTACAGTACGTATGTCATGAAGTTTGATTTTCCTCACCAATCAAAATACAAAACCAACAGAGGGAGGAGTCACGTCCACTTCACTGCGTGTGGTCTATACCAAACATTTCGTGTGATTGGATTTTACAAATACTCAGTTGGGTTGAAATCCGGTTGTTCCGGTTGGTCCCTATGTTTTGGCTGCTCAGTTTATATGTTAGATTGAGGTGTTGTTGATAGGATTTCAATCAGGCAAAGAGGAAGCAGGCAGAGTAGGAAAAAGTTTGGTGCCTCTGACAAAGTGCTGTGAGAAAGCAAAAATGCAACTATATTAAAAATCTCATAGTCTACAGTATATGTGTGAAAGCTCCCGAACTAAGTGTCAAGTTGGGAGAAAAAAATACATTCACAGTTCAACAGCGTGAAGCAATTTACACCTTTAATTTACTTTGTATCTTAGATTTTGCACCTTTTATTTTTGTGTCTGAAAGGAGGATCCAGTGGTCTAAACATATACCGACCACCCAAGATTGTGATTATCGGATGCTGCTCGCAGGTTTGGTGCAGCCCGTGACCTTTAATGGGCCTCTGTAGGCAGGCAAACTCATTAAGGGAGAACGCCTGCCGCCATTAAACCAGAGTTATGATACGTTAACAACTAAACTTGTCCCCGCGCACGAGGGCCTAAGTTTCTTTTATTCGTTGGGGGGAGACATTTTTAGTGAAGCATCTCACATCAGTTTGTGCATTTTGTGCATGGCTTAATGAAGGGAAGAAACAAAAAAATCAATAAACTGAACAAAAATGTATAAAATAATCTGCAAAACAAACCAAAAAGGTTGACAAATTAACAAAATATCAAGAAAATTAAAAAACATGAGCAAAATTGAAGACAATGAGTAACAATCAAACAGAATTGAAGAGAATAATCAGAAAACAACAACAAAAATGAATAAAGGAACAAAACAGTCAATAAAGTGATTTAAAAAGAAGAACATAATGAAGAAAATGTAACCAAATAAACAAAATAATAAAGAATATGACCAAAAAGAGAAAAAAATAATCAAGAGAATGAATGAAAGTGAAATAAAAGCACACAAAACAACTTGACAAAAAACAACATAAAATAGTCACAAAAATTAGTACAAATGAGCAAAACAATAAAAGAAAATGACATAGAAGAGGATAATAATCAAGAGAATAAACAAAATAGTAATGAAAGTGAAGAAATGACCATAAATCAACAATGCATTTACATAAGTTACAAAACACAACAAAGTATGCGACAACATAGGAAAAAATAACAGAATAATCCACAAACTGAACAAGTCGAGAAAATGACATAACAGCACCAAAATTACACAACAGTCAATAAAAATTAGACGAAAATTGCACGAAATCGCTTCATTTATGCAAAACACAGCCATGAATTTTACTTACCAGCAAAATTTACAATGACTTAAAAGTAAATAAATGAAAATAACTCGTCTGCTGCAGGAAGAAGATGTGAGGTCTGTTCTTTGTTGTTTTCTGCTCGAATATTCGCTGCTCGGATACTTCACAGGTGTTACATCATGCACTGCTCTGGAGAATTTGATCACCCAAGTGAGACTGTGAACGCGTGTCTGTCTGAATGGAAAAATAAAGCAGCCCATTACAGTGCTCAAATCCATCGCAATTAACAGGAGATGAAATAAGAGCGTTTAAATCAGCCTTGTCTTGACAAACCTCTTCATGTGGTGTTTACCTCTCCCGCTGATTGGTTTAGTTTCAGCAGCGTGCACAATACATTTACAGCACGACTAATACTGTTGGCGCGGGAGTTTGGTCGCTAAAGAAAACAAACAGAAAGGGAAAGAAACAAAAGCACAACCTGTGTTTGTGCAGAATGCCGTATTTCCTCAAAAAAGACAAAAAAATTAGTGAATTATAGAAGTTAATAGTTGTCAGATGCAAGCTTGGTAGAAAATAATATGGTTAAACATGTTTTTTTTTTTAATCACGTAATGTACATTTCGTCTACAACAGTATAATGCTGCTATTTTAACACCTTTTTGGTTTAGATTCGAGGACTGCAACCTTAAGCCCCTCCCCAGGGGCGCTGTCTATTAATGGGACGAAAATTTATATGGAATCAAAATGAACAAAATGGCACTAAATCTACAACAAGCTGGAAAAGAACAATGGGATAATGAAAAAAAATGAGAAATAAAAAATCACAACATAAGCAAGTCAATGACCCAAAGTGGGAAATGAACAAAAATAGGCAAAATAATACAACACAGTTGAGACAAAAATGAACAAAATGATCCACAGCATAAAAAAATAAAGAAACTCAACAAAATGACAAAAATAAGAAATCAACTTGCTGTAAATGGATGCAAAATCAACACAGTTGTACAGTATATCAACAAAAACCAAATAGATTAGCGAAGTAATGAAGAAAAATCCACACAGAAACAATTAATGAAAGCAATAATAAAAAAAGCCCAAAATTAGTCACAAAAATGAATCAAAAGGCAAACAAAATGAATTAAGATAAACGAAAATGTTAAACAAATAATACGTGAAATGAATAAAAAGAGAAAAAAGAAACAAACAATGAATATTATTAGTGACCTATGATGTACAGTCTATGATTTTGACCACATAAATATCCAGAAATACAATTGGCTTGTTTCAGTTCTCTAAAACAGTGTCTTTTTCTCCTTCAAATACAACATATAATACTTTAACATCATTTTTAGAGCCCTCTGACCTGTTTTATAATAAGAAAAGGCACAAAACTATTTTTCACAATGTCTCCTTTAAGAGCAATTCTTCAGGCAAAGACAGAAAAGGATTTAACATGACTCAACATTTTCACTCTTACAGACTTGGCTTGAATCAAACTGGAAAGTCTGAACGTCTCGACAAAACTCTGCTGTAATTATAGGTGCCAAAACTGGTATTTTAAGCGTCTGGTATGTTTTACTTGTCTGAACGTACCCCGTTTGGTGTGTGGAGCTCATTATGGATGGAGATACGAGCCACAGATGCTACTTGGAAGGTGTAGCTGGAGCAGAAAGAAGCAATGTCTGACCTCACATCTTTGATTCTTGGCTGTTCCAGTGTCCCTGCTTTATTTTTAGTCAGTCTTTGAGCGGCGGGGCTCTTCTGTATGGGGTCTACGTGTTCTCCCTGTGGATGCACGGTTCTCTCTGGGTTCTCCGACTTCCACCCACATCCCAAAACACACCCGAGGAGTTGAGGTTATTGGTCGTTCTAAATGAGTGTGTGGACAGTTGTTCGTCAGTCCTGTGACGGAGTAGTGCAGGGGTCAGCAACCTCTACGATCTAAAGAGCCATTTTTGGACGGAGAGAAAAAAACATATATGTGTACGGTAATAGCTGAACCATTTATCTGCCACATTTTAACACAATTTAATACCAATTTGTTTATAGGTTAGTCATCGTGTTTGTTACTTTGTTCATTGTTGTTCCCCATTTTCATATTGTGTTTATTTTATTTATTATTTGTCCCTTTTTTGTGATATTTTGTTGATTTTCTTGTGTTTTCTTGTTCATTTTTGACCATTTTGTGCATGATTTTGTTCAGTTTTCATTCATTATTTTGCTTTTTTGTACAAAATAATCAGGAAAATGAGCAAATCATAGCAAAAAACAACAATAAACGAAACAATGAAGCAATAACTTCAACTGAACTTATAAAATGCTGTTGTTAATTGAGAAAATTTGTCTGTCCATTGGTTTGACATCAGCTGCTGCATCAACATGTTTCTGTTCACATTCTTTAAAACCATGGGACACAATTCCTGCTCACTTCACTGCAGCAAACGACCAAAAACCAATTTCTGCACATTCCATTCATAAATAACTACACAGACGTCCTAAAAACTCCTTCACTTTCCAACAATAGCCTGAACCTCTTCTCTGTGGGTGTGCCATCCCAGCTCCGATAGTGGCGGAATCCTCTCCAAACAGGTCAGAGTCAGAGCAGGAAGCCAGTCGAGGACGGCCAAATCGGACGCGTTTTCATGGCTTTAAGTCTGCGCTTAAGCAAGACGAGGCACAATCTGTCCAAAAATATCTGCCTTGCAGCTTCTAGAAGATCGACGGCGATACCATCTGAATAGATGTTTGATTGCGGCATTGTTGGATGACATTAAAACCTGCCAGCCCTCAGTGGATTAGTTTCAAAGACCCAGTGAACACAAGCTTCCAGAGCTGCAGAGTGGAGGCTCTGTGAGTGCACAGCCATTGTTTTGTAGGGAAATATTTGTGCCACAGATTTTGGTTCACAGCCAGAATGATGCCATTTGTGCCGACAGAATAATCTCACTCGAAAATGAAGTCCCTTTGTTGCAAACATGTTGAAAGGATGTGACGAGAATCGGCTGTCCTGATAGTGTGTTTTAATTTCCCTTCAGTTCTTAAAATATCCGTTTGTGCTTGCAGCTGATAAATGCTGAAGCGCACACATCAAACGCTAATTATTTAATTCAGACATCCCTTTCTGTTCGCCGTTACCGAGGCACTCAATCAGTCAAAACACCAGAGAACAGTTATTTAATTCATTAAACTTTGCAAACTGATATCAGGAACAGTTGGTACACATTTTTATTTTACTGTATCTTTCTAAAAATGACCTTACACTTCTGGTCAAAAGTGGTTTTTACATATTTTGCAATGATACTGAAGACATCCAATCTGTGGACGAATATGTGTGAAATTATGTAGTAAACAAAAAGTGTTGAGCAGAGCATGTTTTATATGTTAGATCGTCCAAAGTAACCATTTTGAGTGCAGCGTTGTCCAGTCTGCATTCTCTCATCAGATTCACAAAGTGGTCATCTGGAACGGTTTTTGATTCACAGATGTACAGTATCTTGTCAAGAATTAATTTGTGCCATTACTTGCCTTCATCACTTGCGTCAAACAGATGTCGATAGCCCTCTTCGTCCTACTATAACTGTACAATCCACATTATGGCACAAACACTGAGCTAAGTAAATAGAGAAGTCTTTACTTTAACCCTCAAAGATCAAGTCTGGTTGAAAAAGACAAACATTATAATTGGCACATTAAAGGTCCAGCCAGAGAAATTTGGATACCGAGGAAAAAAAACTGCAAAAAGATTTACGTCTGACAATGACGCGGCGCGCCCCGCTGTCGGGCCGCCGGCAGCAGCATGGTGTTGTTTATGAACGTGTGCAGTGTCCACGGACACACTACCAAGTCATAAGCCAAGGTAAGAATACATTTTTTATCATTTTTAGAACTAATTTCATGCATACTGTTTCAGATAATTAACATAACTTCCTTTTCAAATAATAATAATGAATAAATGTGCACATACAGGTGTGTAATACATA
>JAQQAE010016023.1:0-11882 GCA_029823295.1 Pseudamia nigra
AAAAAAATTAAAAATGTGTCATTTCTGGAGGGTGCGCCTTATAATCCAGTGCGCCTTATAGTGCGGAAAATACGGTAAGAGTACAGATGGACAGACAGAGGTGGCACTGACCTCTCTGTTCAAGCCTGGGTAGTAATGCAGAACTCACAGCTGCTTTTCATTTAACTTGGCCTAAAACAAATTATTTGGTTTTCTGTGTTTTTGTGATGTCACTATTACGAAGTCACTGTCCTCAGTGAGCCCTGCAGAGCCACGAGAACCATCAGGACGTTTTAAAAGTCCAGGGTATGACATAAGAAAGTGGCAGTCGTGATCAGCAGCTGCTCATTTGCATTTAAACCAGCAAACATTGTAAAGGCCTGTTTGGGTTTGAGTTCTACAGTATTCAGCAGTGGATAGTACTGCAGTACATTTACTCCAGTATTTTCAAAACAAATGCACTTCTGAGACTAGTGGTCTGGCAGGATCTGATGAAAAACTGTACTTCCACTCAGTTATATTTAGTTCCACACCTCAGTGAGTAGGAGTCAGTTTTACATACAGTACACTGTTGTTTGAACCACACGACAAAGAACAGATTATGCACTGATACTTTGTCAACAATGGAAATGAACAAAATGACAAAATGAGCAAAAATGTACAAGATAATCAGAAAGTTAAACAAAATAAGCACCAAAGTGAACAGAATGGAGCACAATAAGCAAAAACGTGCAAAAATGAGGAAAGTGTCTAAAATGAACAAAATAAACAGGTGGGTGTGCACTGAGATGCAGATTCATCTGTGCATGTCACAAAACCACATTCAATCTACACATCTTGTTGATTTTGTGGCTTATGTTTGAGTTGTTTTTGGTCACATACAGACTCATACTAGATTTCACCTTTATATAAGGTAGCAGTTTTCGGTTCAGTTGTGCTGCCTGCACGCTGCACAGGCAGGAGAAGAGGTTTATATATCAGGTCTCAGCTGTGTCCATGTGCTTCTACGTGACTAACCGTCCCACATCCGAGCCCACCTTTTGCAACCTTGCAAGGTCCAGGGAGTGTCCCACTTCAGCCAGACTGGAACACTCGCATTACTCAAACAATCCACTCCTTAAGTGTGAAAGGCACCTGGCCATGTGTAAATATGAGGGTGATTGAGGGAACTCTTACAAGGGGAACAAGGTACAGGTTACCCTTCCTGGTATGTGCAGACCGGCAGCCTGGTTATAGGAGGGGCACATTAGCAGGTGTTCAAAAATGAACAAAGTAAAAAATCAACTGAATAAGCAAAAAAAAAAAAAAAAAAAAAATCAAAAGTATGCAGACAGTGTTTACTAGCTTGCATATGTACAGTACTTGTTGATCTGTCATTATACTTATATGTACTTTACATTATTGTCCAAAAGAACAGAATTTTTTTTTTACAGGAGTTTAAAAAATCATGAAAAAAAATCTGTTTTATATATATTCTATATACTTTTCATTCATCTATGAAGCTCTATGACCAAAACATTACAAGATGTTTTACAAGTTAAGAGTTTGCCTGAACATAATTTACATAATCACCTTTATGATACAGAACCTGTTATGAAGTTACTACTCACTGACTGAGTTATTTTATGAGATAGTTTTTTTTTACTCTTAGTCAAGTATTTACTTTTAGAAGTACTTGTACATCTACTTGTGTCATTATACTTGTAAAATAACAGTACTTTGAATTGAGCACTCATTCTGTTTACTCTAGCCACTACTGCTTCTGTTTGCACTGAATGTGTGTTTTTGCACCAGTTAATTGGACAGAAATTCAACACCATCACATTTAACTCTTTCACGTTTTCTTCCCTCCACTCCTTTTAAAAAATATTTAACTTATATTATTGAAGCCCAATCCCTTTCAAAATAACCCCAGAAATCAGTGCACAGACTCCTCCAAATGCCCCCCCTCAAAGGTTCTTACCATTGTTATGGGAAGTATTAGCCATCTGTGTGGAAAACCACTTTGTAAGGCTGCAGCAAACATGGCTGATCCTTCTGAAAACACTTGTAATGAGGAGGAGCTTTATGCTGCAGTTCCTGTTGTTTGTTGCTGCCTTCACCTCTGTTTGTCAGTGAGCAAGTCACTTGTAATGTCAAACTGAGAGAGAATGAAGTGGAATCCGGCGTCTCCACTGCGTCGCTCACGTCAGATAAAACACAGTCAGTCTATTCGTGATGTGGGGACGTTTGAACTGAGCATCTCCAGACAAGGGTGGAAGTTTTAGACGTCCAGCGCTTCTTTTTCTGCCTGTCTGGTGAAGTGTTAATGTATATGTTTGTCTTTTCTGTACAAGTTTTGAAATGAAAAAGAATCAAGAAAATGAACAAAAAAGGGCAAAGACAGAAACAAAACGAAAATCTCATACAAAAAATGAAATGATCAAAAATGAGCATAAAAATAGGAAGGAATCCATGAAGGAGCAGAAATAGATGCTAGAAAACAAAATAAGATAAAAATGAGCAAAACAAGTATCAGACTTTACTAAATTAAATGAAGAAATAACTTTTTTCCAAGATGACTTCTGCAAATGAAGAAATATTCACAATTTAAGAAACTGAAATGAGAGAGTAGTTTCATTTCTTTCTCTTTTTTTGAGGAAATTGAGAATGTACAGTAGACTGAAAATTGATGTAATAAAGTGAATAAAATTTTTTTGTTATGAATCATATTAACTGTTGCTGCCTGATCACCAGTCGGAACTTTACAAACATCATTTAGAGTTAGAAGAGAGAGTGGAAATAGTTTAAGAGAATAAAAAAAAAAACTAATTACAGGTATTGTGGATCATCATGTAACATTAAGTTTACGGAAAAATGCTTTGTTGCATTAAACATATGGTCACAAAAGAAGAAAAGGAGTGCTAAAATTCATGGCCATTAAAATAACATCTCATCTGTCATGTGGTGTGTGAATATTTCTTGTGGCTCTAGGCATATTTTTGTTGTCTTTGGGTCTGAAAATCCTTTCGATTGTAAAGGTTGCAGTGACATGTCTGTGTGCACCGTCGTGTCTTTTAGTGCTTGAGTCAATTGCTTTGTGTTTTTGCAGTGTTGGTCTGCGAGTCTAAGAAGAGGTTAGATTATTTCTTAGTGCTTCTGATAAGTGATATGTGACTGATCCCGTACTGTCTAGGACTGGTCGTAGCGAGGTGCCTGGTTTGTGGATTTTGGGGGTGATG
The DNA here is from genome assembly GCA_029823295.1 of Pseudamia nigra. Classification (NCBI taxonomy): domain Eukaryota; kingdom Metazoa; phylum Chordata; class Actinopteri; order Kurtiformes; family Apogonidae; genus Pseudamia; species Pseudamia nigra. The sequence continues at coordinate 3,201 of JAQQAE010016023.1, forward strand.
CTTACTGTTGGAACGACGTGATTGTACTGGACTTTAATGATCTTGTTTTCATTCAGTAGTGTCTTTACTGTCTTCTTTTTGTCCTCTGTTGAGAGTTCTTTTTTCAGAGTTTTGTATGTGTTTGTGTCTTAGTAAATCCTCCATCTGTTTATTGTATTCATTTGTGTCCAGCTGGGAGAATAGTCATATTTTTGTCCTTTGTTAGAGTGTGTATGGCTTCTCTTTGTTCTTTTGTGATGTTATGTGTTATTCTTGTTGTCTTCACTGCAGAGTTGTGATTTCTGTCCTTGGTCGTCTATGTGTGTACTGTACATGCTAATTTCGTTGCGATGCAAAGTCCTCATATGGTATTTGACTAGGCCTGATCCTTACCTGGATACTTAAGTGACCGTTGCGACCAACTGTCTGAAGGTGGGGTGGTCCTGGGCTAGGGCAATGAGGTCAGCCAGGAGTCTCATTGCTGCGACCTGTTGTCCAGGACAGTCTGGAGTGACCTCTGAGGCAACTCAGCCCTTTGGCGGTTGGACGATCGCTTCCAAAGAGGGCTTACTTGGCTGGAATCATCCCATTGTCTAACCTGGCCACTCAGTGGAAAAGCCACTGCCTCTTTTTCTTGATGAAATGAGTTGGGGATGAGGCAGCCAGCCCTTGTGTCACCCTTGTCGTCAATGATGTGGTGTAACCACTGGATGCCGAGGTTGTCATGGAGACAGGTGTGGTGGAATGTATCAAGGTTGTGGGTGGTTGCAGTGGAGAAAACCCAGGTCTCAGAGGAACCCTACAGGTGTTGAAGATACACATCTCTGTGAACGTGCAGGTCTTCCCACTCTGCCAGACTCTCTGGAGGCAGCCAAAGCAAGCCTGCTCCAGGCGCCAGAAAATGTCAGGGTCTGACGAGCAGGTGCTGGTGATTTTAGATCTGAGATCTCGGTGTGCTCGCTGAAATGGCATAGTCCAGTCCATGGGCTGACACACTTGTCTTTGCTTTCATTAGTTTGCAGTGTTACATACCTATTTTTTTACATGCTGTGCAACTTCTCTTTTTCTTTGGTGATGAGGTTTTCCAGTTTCCCGATTTGTTTTTTCCAAATTCTTTTTCGTACTGGTTGTCTAGATGCTGTTGTAGTTTCTTGTTGTCTCCAGGTGGAATTTGAGTTGAAACTGCTTTGTCTCTCTTAATGTATGTCTGTGTGCTGTGAAGCACCTGGGAAGCATCTGGGGATCAAGGGCCCACAGTGGTGATGATGATGAGGGTGGGGACAGGTGGCCTTCACCTTCCCCACCTGGATCTCCTGCCGGTCTGGGGATTCCAGCCGGCGACCCAGGTCCGCTTCTCTAGCCTCTTGCCCACCACTGCCCGGTTTCTCCGAGCCCTTTGTATGGTGTGTGGTGTTGTTTGTCAGCATTGGGTTTTTTATATTTTGGCTCAGTACTGTAATATCTTCATCCTGGCAACGCAGGGTAAACCTCAACTCATGATAGCAAGCCCCTTTTGTTGTCCGATCAGAAGAAAAAACAAAGGTAGGATTAGACCTAGCAGACAGTCAGAACCTGTTTGGACTAATACTGACCTGGGTCATTTTTGTTATTCTTTTTGTTTGTTTTTTTGTTTCTAAATGAAACTCACATTCTTTGCAATACTTTAAACAACTCAGAAAAAAAGGAAAAAAAGGGGAAAAAAAGGAGTCAACATTTTACTCATTTTCTTGTTTATATTAATTTACTTGAATGTTTTGTTCATTTTCTTGAACTTTTTTTTCATGTTTGTCTATCTTGTAAGATTGCCAATTTATGTTTTATCATTTTGTTTATTTGTGTTCATTTGTCATCAGTTTACGGTATGTTTTATACTGTTTAATCTTAATTTTTTTGATGATTCTGTTCCTTTTATAGTTTGTTTGCATTATTTTTTCCTTAATATTTGTTCCTTATGTTGTTCATTCTTCCTACTTTTTTTACTCAGGCATATTTTGTGCGTTTGGATGTATTGTAATGTATTGTTTCCATCGATGGACAAAGCCACAGGAGCTGATGGGAGGGGCTGAAGAGCCACACATGACATGGAAGGTACTGGAAAAGTATTTTTAAAAAATCTATTCTATTCCAATATGCAGCCCTAAAACAGATTCATTACATTCCATAAAATGACAGTGATTGGATTTTCTTCACAAATGTGCAATTAATCGGCCATACTATATATGATCATGACCACACTAGAAAAGTAACACACATGCTTTATGTTACCGATTTTCTTTTTTTTTTTTTTTAGTTTTTTTCTTTAGTGTGGTGTTTCTCATGCTTACACAAGTCACCTCACTGTAACAAAATTTAGAGAGAAATTCATTATAAACTTACCAGTTACTATGCATATGCTCAATCTACTCAACATAAAAAATCCACAACAGCTCATATTTCTTGTCAGTTGTAAGATTTGTTCTTGGTGCTTCCTGTTTACAGACACTCATAGTGTCGAGCTGTTCGTGAACATATCAGCCTTGCTTCACTCCCTGAGATGACATGAATACCCATGATTCCTTGAATCTCTAAAACTAGACTTGGAGGAAGTGTCCAGTTACCAAGCTCGTCTCCTGTAGAACCAATTGCCAGTCTGGGTCCGGGATGCAGACACACTCTGTACCTTTAAAACTAGGCTTAACGCTTTCCCTTTTGACAAAGCGTACAGTCAGGGCTGAGTCAGTGGCCTTTAACTCTCCCTTAGTTCTGCTGCATAGTCGGAGGCTGCTGGGAGACTGTGACCTCTCTCTTTCTCTCTGTGTTCCTCCTTGTACATAATTCCATGTTATCTATGTTTCCTCCCCCTCTGTTCTCTGTCTCTTGCGATCCTTCATATATTAACCCCAACCAGTTGAGGCAGACATCCTCGTACTCAGAGCCGTGGTTCTGCTGGAGGTTTTTCTCTTCTGTTAAAGGAAGTTTTTCTCACCCATTGCCCTGGACCTGCTCTCAGAGGTTCTGTTGGGTTTGCTGGCCATATACTCTGGCACCTAGAGATAATCTTGGATTATGATTGCCGCCCATCTGTCACAGACGTTGCTGTATCTGACACAGTCATACATTGTGGGGTTTTTTTTAGCCCCCATCATGGAGGTTTTGGCATCTGATGTGGTGCATGTTCATCTTCACCTCACCTGGTTCATAGTGTCAGGTCACCACACCTGCACACCTTTTTTTCTCAGCCAGTCTTTTTCTTTCATTTTCCTTTTATTTATTTATTTATTTTACTCTTTCAGGTGTTCACATCTAACATTTCTTTCTCTCAGATTTCACAGGCGTTTCATACAGCAGAAACTCAGGGTCAGGACCCTAAATAGATCATGAAGCTTTTTCATTGGGTCACCAATTGGTCACATATGCTTTCTTTTTATTTGGTTTATTATTTTGGTCATTTTCTTGTTAATTGTTCCTTTTTATTCATTTCAAAATGGTTCAGTTTTGTTCATTTTTGACATTTTTTGTTCATTTTATTTTTTTAATATCTTGTTCAGTCTGATTAACAGGGCCCAAGCATCAAATGCCTTGTAGTGTCTGTAGTGATTATTTCAACTTATTTATTTAGCTGTGAAGGATTGCACTTATGAGGGGGTAAAGGTGCACAAAAATCAGCAATATTTGTATCAAAAATGGCAAAAATTTAGATATTTCAAACAATCGGAGCAAGGAACTAAAAAATTGGCTCTGCAAAATATGGTATGTGTGTACAACACGGAGTTCTGGCATTTTGCTCACCTCGCCTTGTATTTTAATGAACTGGTCCTCGAGGATTTTTTTCAGTTGTCTTCAGATTTGTAGCATCAAATGTTAATAAGGTCAAGATTAAATGATCTTTAAAGTGTGGGTTTGTGAGGCACTACATACTGAGGGCTGAGCTATGGACTTTGTGGTCTCACCAACACAAATCAATTCTTCTCTGCTCTGATCTGTGTCAAACTTCACATGGAGGATACGAGTCTCACTCTGAACACGGTCACATGATAATAACCTACAGGAAACAAGAAACATCATATTTCACCAGCTTATATACCTCTCCTAGCAGGTTCATCACACCAATCTCAAATTTGTTGAGAAAAGCCCTAAGCAAGGCAATAATCTAATGTGAAGAACTTTGTGAGTTTTTTAGGAGGAGGACATGTCTGTACCGCCACATGGACAGTCAAACCTTTTGTCAAATATAATGCTATACCTTGACTCCACACGAGCAGATCGGTCTCAGATTGAACGTGTATGACAAGTCCATCTCTAAAGACCTGGCCTCTACGATCTTCCGTTTAAGTCACAACGCCCTCTACTGGCAAAAGAAAATCTACTACTTCCAGCTGTTATCCTCAGTCGCCATGAAATTTGGTAAATGTGCAACTCACTGCGATAAACAAAATACTAAGCTGATGCTTTTACGTAAACCCAACAGGATGTCAAGAATTTTTGGATTTCGTTGTAATTTTTTGCAGTTTTGCTGATGTACATATTTGAACACACTAAACCCATAAGGTTTATCCCAATGATTTCAAGTTTGGTCAGGGTTGGCCTAATGAGTTGAAGAGTAAACAATCTCTAAAGTGACCAATATGGAGACACTATATGCACAGGATGGAGCTGTGAAATTAATACTATGCCAAAGAGTGGACAATGACAGAGCTAAGTCATAGCGCCACCTGCTGGCAAGAGTAAATCCCACCTTTTATCATGTATGTAGCTACTGCAGCAGGTTGAGCAAACGTCTACATTATAGCACCACTTACTAAGAAAGAGAAAACCCCAGTGCTCCCAGCTGCTTTTACCCAATAGAACGTTCTGGTCCACGTGAATTAGACTGAGATCTAAAAAACAGAATTTGGTGTCATTACCTAAAATTAACAGGAAGATGGTCATTTTGGATTTTGTATGTCATTTTTGCCATTTTGATCACATATTTTAATGAACCTGCCCCACAGGATTTATTCAGGCACCTTCTGACTTGGACAGTTAAATATAAATAATGTGAAGATTAAACTATGTCCAAGCGCTGTATGATCAGGATGGGTAGCAAACTCCACAGTTCTTCATAAAATTGGCAATAAACGTCACATGCAGGATAAATTCCCGCCCTGAGCACAACTACATGACAACAAAGTCTGAGTCACAGACTGGCAACATGAACATCATCCGATTGACATGGAATCACTTGAGTACCTTCTGCACATCAGACGCACTGATATGACTTATTAGTGGATGACTTGTAGCGCCACCTGGTGGAGGACAGAACTAATTCTTCTCAATTGTGCTGCATTCCGAACAATGTCAGTGTGCAGAAAGCCCTCCGCCACAGCCCACCCCGAGTCGCGTCTGATCCCAACACTGCTTGCAGTTTTAGTTATTTGTTGAAATTGTTGATTTTTTATTTTGCAGATTCTCAAATTTATTTTCTTGATTAATTTGTAAATTTATTTTGACAATTTTGCTCCTTTTGTCATTTTATTGATTGTTTTGTTAATGTTTTGCTAGAGAATTTTTTTCCAGTTTTGTTTACAGTGGATATCATTTTGTTAATTTTTCTTCGGCAGCTTTAGGTCTTTTTGATGTGATGTGAACACCAGTGCACACCAGTCATTATATCTTATCTTTTACATTTAAATTGTAAAATGTCTAAAAATGCTACATGTTTTTTGGAGTTTGTTTCAAGGAGATGGCAAACTTCTCTTTTAGGCTGCAGCACTCTGGGAAAGGGTGAAAAAGAAGAATGACAAGATGAAGAGGTTCTTGAAGAGGGAGGAGGCACAACAGAATCTGAATCTGATACGATGAGCTCTTGCACAAACTTCAAATATATTTACAATAAACAATCAATCAATGATTCATAAGATGTGATATTTACAGTTCTTACAAATACATGTGTTCAGTGAGCGCAGCTGAAATGAGATCTCTAGCAGGAAAACATTTCACATTGTTGCTTCTTTCTTTTGTCTATTCGCAGAGGACGAAGAAGACAAAAATCCCTCGTCCCCCGGTCGAGTTAATGCCAGGAAAATCTGTGGTACGATACAAACAGTTTAATCGTGTCATTAACAATCAAGAACCACTTCTAGTTAGAACATTTCTGCGGAAAGGAACCGAGGAAACACTTATAAAACAGTCAGTCGTAACAAAATAACTGGTGTTTCATCGAAATCAACTCATAAAAAAGAAACACTTTTATACAGGAGATTTATACAGGAATAGGTTTTGAATTGGATTGTTAACCAAAAAGGAAGACACATCGCAGACATCGATTTTCACACAGATTGCATATGTTTTTCTTTCTAAGGTGTTTCTATAGGTTAGTCATTTTTCCTAAGCTTATTTGCATGATAGTAAAAATTGCATACAACATTAAATTGTGAAGCTTGTAGCATGAGTTGCTTGACATACAGCACTTTTTATAGGCAACCTTTAAAGCACATTTCTCCATTTAAAACGTTTAAGACACTTTTTGTTTTTACTGCCCATCGAAAAATCACATTTATAAATAGAAAAAAAAAAAAAACATTGGTGGAATTAAAAAAGGAGGAAAAAAAAACAAGCTCTGTGTAACACAAACTCTTTAAAAAAGTAATTACATCAGAAAGCACTGCATGAACTGCAAATAAATAAGAATGGAGGACAACATAAACATGGTGCAATTCACATTTCTAACTGTGTGGCAATTCAGAAAGTTACAGTGACAAAGGTTTTGCAAAATAATCTAACATCGGCAGTGCCGTTATAGTACAAGGCATTTGTTGGCATAGTTTCTTTAAGACTGTATTTTTTTACAGTTACAATATATGTCTATATATATATATTTATATTTCTTCCCTAACAAATAATATGTAAAGACTGAGCTATTCTTGAAGATGCACCTGGGCTGCGTGATTCCAGAGTGTGGAGTAAATCACATTATGCACTTTTTAAAAGAATAACTAATCTTGCCAGCAGGCTCCAGACTTCTACCTCATCATTAAGGCCTTGTCAAACCACTTGGTCCTTGATTTGCTATTTTTTTTTTTATCTTAAAAAATCCAGTTAAACATCACGTACATAAACACCTATCAAAGTCCTAGCAAACTCCAGGGGGCTCGGTCGACTTTTTTTTTTCTCTTTTTAAATAGAATCAGTAGCTCAAAAAGTGAATCAGTGTAAAACGACAGACATCGAGAGTGCAGTCAGCAAATATCCACGGCAACATACTTAGAATAATTTTTGTGCAGGTTATTTAAATGATGCATCAGTCTTTTACAGTGAATAATACAAGTTTTACAAAATCCAAAAAGTCTTGAAATGGGGAGGAGGGGGTTTTTTTTCAGTGTGTGAGCGCTCGCTTCAGTCTGTCGCTGATGTATTTAAACCGCGCTCCTCTGGGTGCTCAGGGAAAACACTACAGTTCTGTTTGCGGTGATTCAGTGTGGGCCTTCAGCACAGTCCTGAGTCTGTATGAGTGTCTATGGAACGGTGTGTGTGTGTGTGTGTGTGTAGTCGGTTACTCCTTGGCCTGCTCGCTCTCAGCCTGTCCCTCCACGCCTCCCCCCACCGCTCCTCCTCGGCCCAGCTGTTCCTCCATCTTGATGTTGAAGATGGTGTTGTTGTCTGTCTGCGTGCTCTCGTCCAGCTCCTTCAGCAGTTCACCGCTCTCTCTGAAGTCCGTCAGCTCCTCGTCGAAGGCGGGGCTGCTGCCGCTGCTGCTGCTGCTGGTGTTGTTCGCGTTACTGCTGCTGCTGTTGTTGTTGGACTCTTTGGGCCCCGCTCGGGCCGGGTGGCTCACATAGAAGCGCTGGTTTTGGAAGAAATTGATGATGGTGAGCTTGGGCAGGTCGAGCTGGGCGGACAGGGTGTGGATGGCCTCTTCGTCCGGGTACAGGCCCACGTCCTGGATGAAACTCTGGAGGATTCCCAGGGCTTCCAGGGAAATTTTGCCCCCACCGGAGCCACGGGATTTGGCACTGCCACCGCCGCTGCTTGCCATGCGGCTGCTCTCGTCCTCTGTCTCAGCCGGGGATGCGGTGGAGGGCTGGCGAGGGGGCAGGCGGGTGCCAGCTGTGGGCTGCTGCTGCTGCAAGGGCTGCTGGGAGAGGAGGGGCTGGGAGGGATGCTGCAGGGACAGGGAGGACTGATGCTGCTGCTGAGCCTGGAGCGGTGGAGCCTGGAAAGAGCCAAAAACAAGTAGTAAGTACAAAGATTTCAGCACCGCACTAAGTCGACTTTACATTAGGTGTCTGTACTTCAACCTTTAACCTTTTCAAACATACCCATACTTTCTACTCTGTACATTTTCAAATCAGTCATGTAAGTTTAGTTATGTTAATGCATTTAAAGGGAATGACCATTTATCATCGTGCACATTTACAACATCAAAACTGATTTCAACTTAAACAGAACATGTAGAAAACAAATAGACACGACAACGTAACAAGACAAAGTAACACCCATGAGGCCTAAAGAAATAAAAAAATGGAGAAAGACCCAATAACAAGGAAACAATGAAAAAGATGCAGCACGATGAAACTCAGACTGTAACAACTGAAAACGATGTCCACCCAAACATGATGTAAAAGGCAAAAAAGGATGAAAATGAAGTAAAACACACTATGAATAAAACAAAAACCATGTCATGAGAACATTGAAAAAGATGCAACAAGATGAAAATAATGGGGGGGGGGGGGACCCACAACGTGA
>JAQQAE010016024.1:0-11881 GCA_029823295.1 Pseudamia nigra
AATTGTGAAGCGCCTAGAAATAATCGGCGATTATGATTGGTGCTATACAAATAAAGTTTGATTGATTGATTGATTGAAATACCATATTATGTCTGGCAATACTCAGTCATCCTCACTCTTAATGAGAAACTTTTTGTCCAGAAATAAAGGGGGTTCACTGTTGAAAACATCTGTTGTCCAGGAGTGAATCGAGGTCAGACTTTGACTATACCGTGTGAGTTTGGATTCTGGTTTGAATGGCCACAGCTGCCGAGGAGCCTTCAGGCCTGCAGAGCCACAGCAGCAGTAAGTATGGCTTTATCTTAAACTTTACCCTCTTTTGACAGGATAGATAAGATGTTTTCAGATAAGGTTTTATTTGTTTCACAATGTGGGTCAAGCTCCGAATACCAAACTGAATGGTTTTTATTTAATAAAACTACAACGTATACAAACCTTATACACATTAAATTAAGTCGTCTCTTGGAGATGATAATCATTCTTTCAATTTGGATTTGTTTGTGTCATAATATACATTTGTCTTAGAAGAGTTCTGCAACATGACCAATCATTAGTCATTCCGTATTAGGGTTGTAAAAACTAGAAGTCAAGGAATTTTTAAAACTCATTTTGCAAGCAGTGACAAGTCATGGAATTAATTGCAAAGATCAAGAGTTTTGGCAGTTTAATAGGAATTTAATTTGTAGAGATGCAAACTCTTCACGCTTTGATGAAGTCATAGATCACTGCCATTTGTGCAGATCTGAAGGTAATTCAACAATTGAAAAGTGAAAGTCAAATGTCAACAATTTAAACATATTTAAGAAGCATATATTGTTGTCATTGTATCTTTTTGGCTGTTGTCATTAAGACAAATTGCTCTGAGCTTTACTGTAACCTATTCTACAACATCAACTATAATTTACAAATATTAAACGTAAGGCTAAGGGTCATAAGAAGTGTTCATGTACAGCCTAAGCCAAACATGAAATAATTATTTAGCTTAAGGCTGATTAATTCCAAGGTTAATTTTTTTTTCTTGTCAATGCAAAACTATAAATCCACATTTTAAACTAGATATTAAATAAAAACAGTTTATATGGACCATTTCTCTGGGCATGTTATGTTGTAACCATCTTTGTTGTCTTTTTCAACCTGAAGACTTTGCTTCCCTGAATTTTTCTATAATGACATTCTCAAAGCAAGAAAGCAAACGCATCAAATTTACAAAGATATTGAAAAGAAATATGGAGTTAGTCTCAACGGTTCATATCTCTGCGATCACTTTTGTTTTTTTGTTCAGCTACAGTCAGTACCATTTTTGTTGGATCTGTGTTAAACCTGAGCTGCAGATTATTACAGTCCTAGTGAGAATATGAAAATAATTGAATATTAGAGAATAAAAAAGGCTACTGTTTCATTTTTATACACAAGTTAACTGAAAGTACATTTGTGTTAATGTTCTTAGAGGTCGCAAAAGTTTAAATCATCAAAGGTGAAGTTGAAAAGTCCCTGAAAATGTTTTGGAACTTTGCAAAATGTGCGACAGGACAAAAGAGTTTTAAAATGTGTAACAACAATTATAAGAGACATAGAGGCAATGTGCCAAAAATGTCACTGCTGCTGTTTCTCCATATTTAAAAAGATGAAAATGTTGAAATATTTTTTAAGTAATTTAACCCCCTCAGTGAAAAAAAATCACCTGAAAACAAAACGGTATTAACATAATTGTAATTGAATGAATAAATATAAATGGCACAATATGTAAATGGTTCACATTAATGATAATTGCCTACGTTAAAGATTATTTTTAGTCAAAATATTAGTCTAGATGAAGCAGATCTGCCAATACAAAGGCAAACAGTGAAAAATAGCTTAAAAGTTGTACTCATTTTCTTAATTTTTTTCTTAATGTCTTTGTTAATTTTAAGTTTGTAATTGATCATTTTGCTTGTTATTTTGTTCCTTTTGGGTATTTTCTTGATTCGTTTGTTAGTCTTTTATTAATTTAGTTAATTTCTTTTATTATTTCTCTTCTTATTTTGTTCAGATTGCGTTACTTTCTTTCCCATGTTGTACATGTTTTGTGTCATTCTATTCATTTTTCTTATTCATTTTTGGGATGTTTTTTTTTGTTAATTTTGCTTGATTAAATTTTTATTTTACTTTATTTGGTGGATGTAGTCTTCATTTACTGTACACCTTATTTTTGTTACTTTTCTGTATTATTTTGCTTATTTTTGAATGGGATTGAATTTAACTGTATTTAAGGAACTTTATTGATCCTTTTTGTTAATTTTCTTTATTATTTTGTACATTTTCCTTGTAATTTTGATAATTTTCTTGATTATTTTTCTTCATCTATAATATTTAGCTTTTTATTTTGTTCATTTTGAGTCAACACGCTGAAGCCAACACCTGGTAACTTGCCATCATTGCCTCATTTTTGCCTGCATTTTTGCATAACTACAGTTTTGATTGCACATTTTTTTTCTGAAACAATATGACAACACCTCAGTCCCAGTCTCATCGTGATCAGCCTCGTTTGAACTCACCTACATTGTGTTACATTGTAGCATTCTGTTAATTCCTCCCATGTCACACAAAGCTCTGCAGAGTCAATTCTGGAGGAGACTGTCTACTTTTAGAGGTAATGAATGAGGTGTGTCTGCATGTATGTTAACACTCAGCTGCACGTTGTGTTTTCCACATGATGGAATGATATAACCTGTTTCTAGCTGTGCTGTTTGGATTTGGAGGCACCCACTGTGAAATTGCATTAACGTGATCCCTTATTCTCGGTGTATTTCATCCCTAACCTGTTTATTTTATTTCTTTTTTATTTCAGATTCAACTGGAGCGCGGAGAAATGTTACTCAAGAGGTGAGACAGAACATATCAGATTGGAGGATGTGTGAAATGGAGCTCTGTGTCATTTAAGAAAGTCACACTATGCTCATCCTGACAGTTACTGATATTTAACCAACACATCCTCTGTCACTTCCTCTTTGTAGCATGACACTTCTGAAAAAATGCTGACATCTACTAATCCGCTGGTGTGCCATGTTTCTGCTTTCAGGGTCCGGGCATGAAAAAAATTGGTCATCGCGGAATCGATCCCACTGGTGAGACCACGTACAAGAAGGTGAGAAAGCTCAACATTTTCCCTGTTTCAGTGTGATGGATATCAACTCGGAAACATTTAAAACAGTGATTTAGAGACTTTATCAACTAAAGACCAAAAGATGAATGTGCCGTCTCACTGGGATGCAATCATAGAAACATACAAACATTAAATAAACGCTCATACTGTATCACTACCTTTGAAATATAGATCAGTGAGCTGTACATAAGATTTGTTGTGTACATTTTGATTTAATAGGGAGTAAACTCAATGAAAGGCTCACAACTGAATAATTCACAAAATAAATGAAAAATCAACAAAATGGACAAAAATATACATAATAATCCACAAAATGAACAAAACTCAGAACAACAATCAAGAAAATGAACATTAACCTATAAAATAAATAATAATTTACAAAACAATCAGTAGATAGAACAGAATTAGGAATATAAACAAAAAAATGAACATGTGTGTACAAAAATTAACAAAAAAAAAATCACAGAATGAAGACAGTGGACAAAATTGACAACATGGTGAAAAAATAACATTAAACCAAGAAATTGAACAAAAATGGACACAATAAATCAAGACAATGAACAAATATATGCATAATAATCCACAAAATGAACAAAAATCATCACGACAATCAAGATAATGTACAGTAATTCACAAAGTAATAAATGAATAACCCAAAAATGAACAAAATAACCAGAAATTATACAAAAAAAATAACAAAGTGGACAAAATAGTCAATTAGGTGAACCAAAATTGACAATCTACAGAAAAGAAACAATATTGAACAAAGACACAATAATTCACAAATTGGACAAAGAATGAACAGAATAAGCAAGAAAGTGAACTAAAAAAATGACAAAATGAATAAAACAGTCAACGAAATAAACAACAGATCAAAATAATAAAGTGAACATAAATGATCAAAATATTTTGGAAAATAATCAAAATGAACAAAATATTTAAGATGATTTACAAAAAAACTAACAAAATCATCCACAACATGAACAAAGAGGCAAAGAAAAATTAACAAACCAAAGTAAATCAGTCTTTCTTTATAGTGATAAATGAATAAATTATGTAGATAGATGGATCATGCTCAGAATCTGATGACACCAACTCCTGGGAAATAGTATCTGTTCAAACTCTGTCCATCGCTATAAAATCCTGTACACTGTGAGACTTGAAGCTTGCAATTAATTGCTATTTTTAGTTTGTATTATCTGAACTGAACACTACGTTAATGTATTCATCTTTTTTTTTTTTTTTTTTTTTTTTCCCAGACACCTTCATCAGCTCTGAAAGGTGCGATCCAGTTAGGCATCACACACACTGTGGGCAGTTTAAGCCAGAAACCTGAGAGGGATGTGCTGCTGCAGGACTTCGAAGTGGTGGAGAGCATCTTTTTCCCCTGGTGAGTCAATAAGCTGTAAACATGGTCGACATAAGCTTTGTTTCCTGTAACAGGACATTTTGTCTCCTCCGTCTGTGGTCTGATCTTCTGCTTTGTCTGTTTGTTTTTTTTTTTGTTGACAGTGAGGGCAGTAATCTGACACCAGCACATCATTATGGAGACTTCAGGTTCAAGACATACGCTCCAATCGCCTTCCGCTACTTCAGGGAGATGTTTGGCATCCGGCCCGATGACTATATGGTACTTTTTGAAAAGCTGTGCATCTGATCAAGTATATTTTAAAATGCAGAACAGCTGCAGAAAGAGAAATCTTCAAAGAAAGCACAATTTGAGGAAGTGGAGAGAGTAAAATTAAGGAAGTATGAAGTGTTGACATGCCAGAGGTGGAGCTGCAGATGGTTTAAACGCTGTGGTTGTAATCCATTGTATCTTCTCTGTAATAATGGTTTTGTTTTGACATGTCTCACCTGTTCGCTCCCGTCTGGTTGCAGTATTCTCTGTGCAATGAGCCACTCATTGAGCTGTCGAACCCAGGGGCCAGTGGATCTCTCTTCTACGTCTCTAGAGACGATGAGTTCATCATTAAAACGGTGCAGCACAAAGAGGCGGAGTTTCTGCAAAAACTTCTGCCAGGATACTTCATGGTGAGATGGATGCAGAATGATCTCTATAATGAGTTAGAAAGCACTTTACATACAATTGAAAATGCAGCAAGCAACAGTAAAGTCAATATTATGGTACAGGGGTCTAAGGGTACACAGTATGCACATCAGTTTTGGGATCATGGTTTAGTGCAGATCATTGCAATAGGAAATTCAACAAATCGAATATGTTATCCATTAGGGCAACAGCAGTGGACAGTTGGGGTTCAATCCCTGCTTGTGTGGATGTGTACTGTGTGTAGTAGTAGCAATAGTAGCCTAGTACAGCTTTTATATGAACTTAGCCCACTGTAAAAGAAACTGGAAAAAGCTCAAAACTCTGTGGTATCTGATTTGGACAATAATAGTTCATCCATTTAACTCACAGCTAAGAGTGATGTAAACTCTGAGTTGATCATGTTCCAGGTGCAAAGTCAGAAAAACATGGATGCTTCCACTGAAGCTCATTTGGAGGAGACATCTACACTTGACATGGTGAAAACTGTCCATGGTATTTGCACATATAAACAGGACAGTAATATGTCCAAGGTCAGGGGTCTACAACTGAGTGGCTCCTGTGACTCTGTCTATTGATCAAATTCACACATTATAATGAATCAGAATTAACAAAACAAGCATTAAATCAAATAAAATAGCAAAGACCTAATTAATGAACAAAAATTAAAACAAATGGAAGAAAATAGTCCACAAAATGAACAATGTAATCAAGATCATGAACAATGCAGCCAATAATATGGTCTAACATGCACAATACAATCAATATCATCATGTAACTGAGCAAAAAGAAAAAATAAGCAAAACAATGAACAGGGTTAAGACAAAACTGAACAAAATGATCCAGAAATCAATCAGGAAAATGAACATAAATTTGCAAAAATTACTAAAACAATACATTTTCTGGATGAAAATGAAAAGCAAAACAAGGAATCAAAATGAATTAAATAATCAACTGAATGAATGAAAAATTAAAAATAAGTGATATTCTAAAAACAAATCACAAAAAAGACAAAAACTCTTAAATGACCAAACATTAATAAATGAATAACAAAAATGATGAAGAAATTAACAAAATAATCAGTAATATGGAAAAAAATGTGCTAAATAGACAAGTAGTTGAACAAAATATGAAAAAAGGGAAGAAAGATAAGTTTTCAAACAAGATTAATAAAAATGAATGACATAATAAAGTGATCAGTTTTCAAATGTGCTAAAATGTACAAACTGTCATGTGGCACTTAATTGGTTCAGGTATTTGTTGCGGCTCTAGACTTATGCCTCCTTTTTTCGTTCTGTCCCACAAAGTCTCTTTAGATTGTAAAGGTCGCCGACCCCTGCCCAAGGTGAACAGTACGATGAGAATGACTAATGTAACGTATGAAAAATATGATTATTGTTATCATTTAGAACTGAAGAAGCTTCCTAGATAGGTAACGAAATGTCTTCAAACCAAATTTCCAGTCCAGTCGACAGAAGGAAAACCACACGCCTTGGATACTATGACCTGGATTACTGAGAATCTTCACAGACGTGGTTGTAAAGCGTTTGCACAATATCAAACCACAATATTTTTTTTTATCTCAGTATGCTATTAAATTCAAACCATTAAGTAGGGTTAGGGTTAATCACAAATCTCACAAAGTTTCATTGAAACCCTGCTGGTTTGAGATAAAGCCTGTCTTTCTTGTTGCATCAGTGCAGATCATGGCGAGTTAGTTGTCTGCATTCATTCTGGCATGTAGCCTTTGACTATGTTCACCAACCCGTGACGTCTTGTGTCATGATGTCCTGGATGAATACTTATATTGTCACACCCCAGGTCAAACAGAAAATCAGTAGCACAAACAAAAGGCTGAGTTTTACAAGACGACTTGAAGAAAATAGTGCCATCTGTACAGGGATTGTAGATAAATTACTGGTAATATAAGTTTGTATGTGCAGAGTTAATGCTCATACACACACTGACTGTTGGAGTCAAATACAAATGTACTTTTTAACATTACGGGCGACACGGTGGTGCAGTGGGCAGCACTCATGCCTCACAGCTAGAAGGTCCTGAGTTTTGTTCAACTTTCAATCAGGGAAAAAAAAAAAATCAGCCTTTAAACTTGAATAACATAAGAATTCAGGTGATAACTGTGCAGACATTTTTCACCATATCAGCCAGCTTTAACTCATTTGTTGGTTTTATTTTTTTTCACTCTTTTTAATCTTCCTCTTTTCACTCTCTTTACTCCAGAACTTGAACCAGAACAAGCGGACCTTATTACCAAAGTTTTATGGGCTGTACTGTGTCCAAGCCGGGGGTAAGAACATCCGTATTGTGGTGATGAACAATCTGCTCCCGAGTGCCGTGAGAATGCACCTGAAGTACGACCTAAAGGGCTCCACCTACAAGCGAAAGGCATCGGCTAAAGAGAGAGAGAAGGCCGTGCCTACATTTAAGGACCTGGACTTCATGCAGGACATGACAGGGGGTGTGCGGCTGGAGGCTGATAAGTACCACGCGGTGTGCAAGACCATCCTCAGAGACTGTCTGGTGAGAACATCTGAACAATACAATCATAGCTTCTTGGTTTAAAAGGTCTGTGAATGGTGAAACACTGTGTTTTGTAATGTAATATTTTGTGACAGTTTATCATGATGAATATTTTTGTTTTGTTTCTGTACAACAGTAAGAACTCAGATTGTGTTCATTAGATTTACTTTACACTCAAGGGATATAATAATGCACTATGACATTTATTTGTAAAACAGCAGGTACAGTTTGGGTTGTACGGATGTTGTTCCTCTTATTGAATATCCTAACTTTATTAGATACAAAACAAACAAAAAAGGTTAAAACATTTCAAGAAATGTAACCACACATTGTTGAAGTAAGATAATGTTACTTCAACAATGTACTGGTCTGTTGTGTGTCAGTAGTCTCTGCTGCTGTAATGGTGGTGGGTCAGAACCTGTTTCTTAGTGTAAGGGGTGGATACTGTATGTGGCTCCTGGTTCCTGGTTGTTACACATGGTTGACCAGGTCTTGGTTTGACTGCTGTTGTTGTTCTGGGCAAATAATGTTTTTGTAAGTGCACTATTGTGGAGTGATGAACATTTACTGCTCTGGCAACTTGTGTGGTGGTCCGCCCTGCCTCCAGCATTCCAATGGCATGATCCCAGTCAGGTTGCCCCAGTCATAGCAATGAGCAATGTCATATTTTCTGTCCCAGATCGTTCAAAACATTTCAATTGCAAATGGAGGTAACGCATAATACAAATACTTATCATGATATTTGTTTTTGTGTATCCTGGTTCTGTTGTGATTGATGCATGTTCATAGTCATTAGAATCTGATGAAATGACAAAGCCAAGGTGCTAAGACTTTTGCACAGTATTGTAGATTGTTTCTCTTTTTGTATGCTTTATGTTGCTTTGCCTTTTGACTCGTTTTGGTCTTTTGTATCTTTCACATCATTTTCATCTTCTTTTATTGCTATATCAAAACCTCAAGTGTCGTCAGGCCTTACATTTGATAAAATGCATGACTTAAATTTCAACAGATGAACATTTTTATCATAGGAACATTTCTAGCTGTATCACCTAGTTCTGCCTCACGGGGTTTATTCTCTATCATATTTGTTTAGCTGTTGCAGAGTTTTAAAATCATGGACTACAGTCTTCTGGTGGGCATCCATAATGTGGATCAGGCCAGCGAGGAGGCCGTGGCGATGGCTGTGGACCAGAGGAGGCCGGGTCAGAAGTCCCTGTACAGCACGGCTATCGAGGCCATCCAGGCTGAGGTGGGGAGCATGGGATCACTCGACACCGAGGACCAGTGAGTGATGATGATATGGCTCATCATGCAGGGTACAGAGATGACGTCCTCCGTAGAAGTTACAGATTTATCTTAACATCAATACAATACATTGTACAATGGTGCTTGCAAGTTTGTGAACCCCTTTGAACTTTGTATATTTCTGCATAAATATGACCTAAAACTTCATCAGATTTTCACAAAAGTGCTGAGAATATATGAAGACGACCCATTTAAACAAATGAAACAAAAATATTACATGTGGTTATTTATTTATTGAGGAAAATTATGTAGTACTAAGATAGGTCCACAATTTTTTTAAATGTCTTAAAAGTCATTACAATGTCTTTATTTGAATTTTAGATTTGGTGTTAATCACCACAGACATTTGATCTCATTTAATTAAATGCTGAAAAAAGGCTAATATTGGTTTCACTCAAAAAAATTTTATTCAGTGGCTGTATTTTTAATTTATTTTTGTCAAAATGAGTCCTTTGACAATACTTTAAAGCTACAGTTGTACATAGTGTATATTGGAAACTATGGATTTGTTCATTTCTGGAATAGTTTGGGTTTTTTGCTCAATGTTTAGATTATATTTGTTCATTTTCTTGGTTATTTTAATTCAAGTGTCTGAATGATTTTGTTTAGTTTTGTTTATCTGTGTCATTATTTTGTTCACTTTGTTTACTTTGTGAGCACTCGTGCCTCACAGCTAGAAGGTCCTGGGTTCAATCCCATGCAAACTCCCTTCTGTGTGGAGTTTGCATGTTCTTCTCATGTCTGCGTGGGTTCTCTCCAGGTACTCCTTCCTCCCACAACCAAAAACATGCACTAGGGGTTAGGGGAATTGGTCACTCTAAATTGTCCATAGGCATGAATGTGCGCATGAATGGTTGTCTGTCTATGTGTCAGCCCTGCAATGAACTGGCAACTTATCCAGGGTGTACGCTGCCTTTGCCCCAAGTCAGCTGGGATAGGCTCCAGCACCCCCCCAACCCTTGCAAGGATTAAGGGGTAGAAAATGGATGGATGTAGATATAGTAGAACAGAGAGCCTTTTTTATGTACAAATATCTAGATTTGTTTATTTTCAGGGCATAAAATGAATGATAAAATAAATGGACAGTTATGCTGCCATTGGCTGTCAAACAATTGTCATTTTAAGTACAGTACTGTTATCAGCCCATAATTGGTGCGTTCGTAGTAAAAGAGCGTTTTATTGCAGATGGTTGAAATGAGACAAAGTGACTACACATAAAAACCGTATATTGCTTGTATTATTTTGCAGAACGGGAGGAATCCCCGCACAAAACTCAAAAGGCCAGAGGTTGCTTGTTTACATGGGTATCATTGATATTTTGCAGTCCTACAGGTACGTCTGTGGTCTCTTAGATCATCACACTGTTTGTTTGATTTGTTCTTGCACCATTTCACTTCTCTGTCTGAAGTAAATAGAGCATGATATGAAGAAAAATGTAAATCACTTATGTGGATGGTTAAGTTTGTTGTCAAAGTTTAAATTATGTTACAGCTTTGTTACAAGTGAGAACCACATTTGAGGCATTCACTCCTGTGGGTCAGGCTCTAGAAGGAATGCTGAGTTCTGTTTGTTCAACAAAAGCCTCAGCTCAGTTTAATGTGTTTACTGTTACTGCGTCATGTACAAATCAAATATTTGCCATCATGTAAGTACTTTAAGTGATTCAGGCTCCGTTTTGTGTTTCAGACTTGCCAAAAAGATTGAGCACTCGTGGAAAGCTCTGGTTCACGATGGGGTACGGTATCCTTGCTGGACTCAGACTATCAAGGTTTAAATCGAAACAACAAAAACATTATTTTAAATGTAACTATGTAATGTTTTTTATTCTCCAGGATAGTGTATCAGTTCACAGACCAAGCTTCTACGCAGAGCGATTTCAGAAGTTCATGTGCAATACTGTCTTCAGGAAAATTTCACGTAAGTGTATTTGTTTGTCTGCATGGGCATAGGGCTGAAAAGGCATATTTCAGTCATAGTGGGCAGTAACTCCTCTTGAGATTTGTGTCTACTGGTGTGAAATTCACAGTTGACTAATTTAGCTTTTTTTCCAACTCAAACATCCCTCGGACTGTCACTAGACAACAGAATCAGTATGCGTTTATTGTCATTGTCAAATGTTTCCATCAAGAACGAAATTACATTTTCTCCCACCGAGGGGGAGGGGGCTGCAGCCAGCGTGCGCGCTGCCCCCGCAGCAGTTGGGGGGTAAGTGTGTGTGTGTGGGGGGGTAGTTACAATAGGAAAGAGAGTTTTAAAAAAAAAGCACAGTTCCCAGAATTAGGTTCCATAGGAAGCAAAATTATGGTCACCATAGGAAAAAAACCCTCATATTCACAGTTAGTAGATAAGTTACACACACATTAACAAAGCAAAGTACCAGAGAGGCCTTGGATTGTGTTTTGATGTGAGATAATGTCAACATGAATGCATATGTGGTATCAGTCCTGATAAGGAAGTCAGCGCTCTCCCCCTCATATGTCCAGATCTAAAAGTCTCATGGCACTTGACCATGGTGACACTGGTCCATAGAGTTCACTGAGCTTCCAAATCACAGTGTGAAGCGATAAGCGGGGGAAGGGTGAAAAGAGGAGCTTCATTCTCTACACAGTAGAGCTTAGTCCTCTCAAGGCCGGCGAAGCAAGCCGAAAAACAAAAACAAAAGATAAGCCAGTCACCCGGCCCAGCTGACTTTAGCGAAGGCGGGATACACCCTGGATGAGTCGCCAGTTCATCGCAGGGCTGACACGTAGAGACACCCTCACATTCACCCTCACATTCATGCCTATGGACAATTTAGAGTGACCAATTCACCTAACCCCCTAGTACATGTTTTTGGTTGTGGGAGG
>JAQQAE010016026.1:0-11881 GCA_029823295.1 Pseudamia nigra
GGCACCTTTTTAAAAGTATTGGGTGGCACGGGGGTGCAGTGGGTAGCGTTCGTATGTGGAAGGTCCTGAGTTGGATCCCAACTCTGTGTGGATTTTGGATGTTCTCCTCATGTCTGCGTGGGTTCTCCGCGGGTCAACCAAAACGTGCACCGGGTGATTTGGTCCAAATTGCCCCCGTCTGAATGTTCGTCCGTCTGTCCACGAGCCTGTGGCCCAGGTCGTCAATGCGAATGAGAACCGGTTCTCGACTGCCTCGCCTGGTTGAATAACGTTATCGGAAAAATCTCGAGCGATGTCGGGTGGCAGTGTTGGATGCCACGGCGTCGAACACTACGAGGAGGGGGGGGGCTGCGAGTTTGAGGCTTTGTATTGGAAGGACATGATTTTACACCATGTAGCCTATAAACAAACATTATTTGCTCACATTGTTACATTTTTTATATTATCACGTTTAAAAATATTTATTTATTTAAATTTTGTCAGATGTTAAACTTTATTTGCTGCATGTAGTAGAAGGTTGTGTTTGGTTCCTGTGGGGTTTTTCTGGGTCCAGTCTCATCGTTCACAGAATCTAACGTCCAGCGGACCAATCTGGTGCTTCTTCTCTAAATTTTAAAAAATGACTCTCTATGCTATTTTGTTGTTTTTTTTTTTCTTTTTTCTCACTCAAGTCCTTACTGTTAAACCAGCACAAGTGGAGTTTTTCTTTTTGGTGTTTTTTCAGCTTTTCATTCCTCGTGTGTCTTTGAATTAATCCTGCGTGTGAACGGTTTTCGAGGTGTTTCCGGACTCGGATCAAACAGGGCTCGTCTGCTACTAAACTCTCTCCGCTCCCATGTTTACAATGGAGTCACGTTTCAGAGCCGACCCCAGGCTTCACCTGAAACCCGAGCCTCACCTGTGTGTCTCCGCCTCCACAGGGCCACCTGCTGGAGAAAGCAGGCATCATCAACAAGACCAAAGTAGCCGACAACGGAAAGAAGATCAGGTCAGAGTGGCGCAGGTTTTCAAACGGACCGGGTTGAATTTGTCCAGACAAACTGAGCTTTTTGTGTTTTCCAGGAAGAACTGGTCTCAGTCGTGGACCGTCCTCCACGGGGGGATCCTCACCTTCCACAAAGACCCCAAATCTGCCCCCGCTGGGACGGCGGTGAGAACCTTCCCACCACCGGGACCAGAACGAAGCCACAGCAGCACCTCCGTGAAATTCAATACGCAGATAAAATGATCAGAAAACAGGGAAAACATAAAGGAACTTGCTTCTAAAAGTCCAAAAGCCATATTTAATTATTTAAATTAGTTCTATTTTACCTGAGCAGAAGAATAAACATGATTCAAAAGTAGGTTCCTTTATTTATGCCTTTTTTAAAATCATCAAAAAAATAAAATAAAATGGGAAACAAAAAAATCAAGAAAATAGTAAAACAAATGTTCAAAATGTGAGAAAAGAACAAAAATGGATAAAATAATAAACAAGGAACAAACTGATGAAAGATGAAGCATATGGTAAATCACATGAAGAAAATAAATTAAATAAAAAAGATTGAACAAAGTAACCGGTGAAGAAAAAACGACTAAAGTCATAAATAAAATGACAAAAATGACCAAGAGACTGTAAAATCAAAGCAAAACATGAACAAAGTAGTCACAAAAATGAACAAAAATCAAAGCATCTAATAAACAAAAAGAAGAAATAATCGAGGCATGAACAAAACCAAACACAAAATGAACAGAGTCACTGAGAAAAATGAATAAAATGATCCAGAAAATGAACAAATGTCACAGAATAAAAACAAAAAACGACAAAAAAATAAACCGAACAAATACAAAACCCGAAAGGAAAAAGAAAATTCCAGAAATTAAAAAATAAAGCATGCGATAAAGAAAAAAGTTATCATCAAAGTAAACAAAATCAATTAAATAATAAATAATGAAATAATCAGAATGACCAAGAAAATCATGCATCTCATAACTACAAAAATACAAAATAATTTAGAACGATTGATTGAATTAATAAAATAATTGAACCCATTTAAAATCAGCACGTGATTGGCGTCTCCTGCGCGATGAGGAGGATGATCGCGGCGTTTCCTGTCCTTTCAGAGTAAAGCGTCTCAGATCGTTCCAGAGTTCACCGTGGAGCTGAGAGGCGCTGTGATTGGCTGGGCCTCCAAGGACAAGTCCTCCAAGAAGAATGTCCTCGAGGTACTGCTACCATGGTTACCATGTGTCTCACCGCTGGGCCGTTGTCTCTGTTGTCATGCTATCGTCTGTCAGTGGGACCTTTGTTACCATGGTCACTGTCTGTCCTACAGTTGGACTATCGCTACCATGGTTACCGACTGTCCAGTGGGTGGACATTTGTTAGCGTCTGTCCTACCGCTGGACCATTGCTACCATGCATACGATCTGTCCTAAAGGTGGACTAGTGTCTCTGTTACCATGGTTGCCATTTCTTGTAATGATGGATTGTGGTCTCTGTAACCATGGTTACTGTCTTCTCTACAGATGTACTATTGTCTTCATTACCATGGTTACCATCTGTCCTTCAGGTTGCTACCATCCATATTATGGGTCTCTGTTACCACTTGTTGTAACATTTGTTGTAAAGATGGTTTGTGATCTATGTAGCCATGGTTACCATCTATCATACAGGTCATGACCGTCCATATTATGGGTCGTCTGTGTTACCATGGTTACAGTGTGTGCTTGTGTTCAGCTGAAGACGCGTGACGGCTGCGAGTACCTGATGCAGTACGACACGGAGAGCATCATCTGCGACTGGCACAAAGTCATCCAGGACACCGTCCGACAGCTGGTAAACAAACAAACAAACAAACAAACAAACAAACACGATCAGACGTCTGGTGTGAATGAACAGATGAACCAGGAGACCACGGAGGCTGACCCTGGATCTGTTTCAGGAAGTGGACCATCTGTCCGAGGACGACGACGACTCCCCTTCAGACAAAGAGGACAAAGACCGAAAGAGGAAGTGTGAGTAAAAGTTGTTTTTCTTACTAATTTGTTCCATTTTTTTGTTTTTTTTTACTTTAAAAATAAATTCAAGAGAATGAAAAATGTTTTCTCCTTTTGTTGCTTGTTTTGGTCATTTTTCTTGATTTTCTTTATTCCTGAGACGCCTAAAGATTTCAAATGAGTCCTACCTCATGTTATTGATAATGACTTCCCATCTGGACGCAGTGCGACCCTGGGTGTTGCCTGACAGGTTCATCCACAGATGCTGATTATTTTCATGTCTTTCAGCGACCAGGTCATCGGCCGACTCCGAGCAGAGACGAGTTCGGACCAAACTTAGACGTTTCCTCCAGAGGAGGCCGACGCTGCAGAGCGTTAAAGAGAAAGGATACATCCGAGGTAAGACGTGGGGGGAGAATCAGTGTGTCAGAGGTCAGCGCTAGGGTCATACCTGTGTCAGAGGTCAGCGGTAGGGTCATACCTGTGTCAGAGGTCAGCGGTAGGGCCATACCGGAGTCAGAGGTCAGCGCTAGGGTCATACCTGTGTCAGAGGTCAGCGGTAGGGTCATACCTGTGTCAGAGGTCAGCGGTAGGGCCATACCGGAGTCAGAGGTCAGCGGTAGGGCCATACCGGAGTCAGAGGTCAGCGGTAGGGTCATACCTGTGTCAGAGGTCAGCGGTAGGGTCATACCTGTGTCAGAGGTCAGCGGTAGGGTCATACCTGTGGATAACGACCCTCGACCTCTCCAATAAAATACTTCAGATTAAATCCAGCTCTTTTGTGTCTGAAAAGTCCAGCGTTACATCAGTAACAGCAGTTTTGTTCATTGTTGGATTTTTTTTAAAATGTTTTTTCCTAATTTATGTTGATGTTTAGACTCATTTTGATTTAGTTTCTTATTTTCTTTACTTTTGTTCATATTTCTTGAGTAATTTGTCTATTACTCCTCATTTCATTGCTTATTTTTGCTCATTTTATTTTTTTCTTTTCAGGATTGATTTGGTTCAGTTTCTTGATTATTTTCCTCAGTTTGACTAATTTCCTTTTCTAATTTTCCATATTTTTTGGGTTCTTTGGTTCATTTTCCTCATTTTCTCAGTTAGTGTATTTGATATTTTTCTTAATTTTTGATAACGGTTTACTTCTACTAATATTCCTAATTATTTTGCCAATTTTTGTATGAATTTTCTTGATTATTTTTATTCGATTTGACTCACTTTTTGGGGTTATTTTGTGCATTTGTTGATGATTTTCTTCACAGTTCATGATTTTTTTTTTCTTTTTTTTAATTACTAGCAGTAGTGTGAGTATTTTCTGCCCTCTGCAGTGTTCAAACTGAATCTACGTCTTTGTCTTTGCGTGACTTTATGGATTTATTTTTTAATCAGATAACGTGTTCGGCTGTCACCTGGACACACTGTGCCACCGGGAGAACGCCACCATTCCCAGATTTGTGGAGAAGTGCATCCGGTCGGTGGAGCGCAGAGGTGACGGACATTCGCACATTCTGACAGCGCAGTGAAACATCCCAGTCAATGTGAAATATTCTCCCGTGTCTGAGCTGAACGTGTTGTCAATGCGCTGTGCTCCAGGTCTGGACGTGGACGGGATCTACAGAGTGAGCGGAAACCTCGCCGTCATCCAGAAGCTGCGACACAAAGCCGACCACGGTAAGACCCGTCCGCCCGTCCGTCCGTTCGTGGACACCGTTCGGACGTCGCTCACTGTCGTTGTCGTCCCCTTCCCTCCCGTCCTTGTCGTTCGTCTCGTTCTGGGTTGTGTGGTCCAGAAGAACAGCTGGACCTGGAGGACGGACAGTGGGAGGAGATCCACGTCATCACCGGAGCTCTGAAGCTCTTCTTTAGGGAACTTCCAGAACCGCTGTTTCCCTTCAGCTGCTTCGAGAAGTTCATCGCCGCCATCCGTCAGTAAAAGCCGCCGACGCACATAACAAATCACGTTCGGTTGTCTTCCTGCTCCGTGCACACCGGAAACGGAAGCCGTGCGCTCAGAGGCCACTTTATTAGGTACACCTGCTCAGTTTTTTCTTAACACGGTGCTTTTAGGCTCGTAGACGAGGTCAAGGTGGTCAAATGAGGTTCAAACAGGAACAGTCGGGTGATTTAAGGGACTCTGAACATGGGCGTGGTTTTGAGGAAAGATGAGAAGAGATGAGGAGATGAGGAAATGAGATAAGATTAGGTGAGATAAGAGTGGATGAGGAGATGAGGGTGTAACAGTCTGGCATTTTTGGCTTAATTTTGTTAACCTTTGCAGATATTTTTGTTCATTTTAGTTCATTTTCTTTATGGGTTCATTGATTTTTTTTTTTAAACTTTCTTTTAGTTTTGTCCATTTCTTGATTATTTAGTCCATTTTTTTGTTCAGCTTTTTAGTTTGGTTTGTTATTTTCCTCACGGTTTATTTAATTTTTCAAACCTTGAAGCAGATGGACAACAGCAGTAGAAGATCATGCACGAACAGGGCGACATTTCACATGGACTCGGTGAAAGTGGACAATAGAAGGATAGACAAAGGTCTGGTCGGATGAGTCTTGGTTTCTGCTGCCTCATTCAGGTGGGGGGGGGGCAGGGTTTGGTGTAAACAACATGAAAGCACATATCCATCCTGCCTTGTATCCACGGTTCAGGCTGGTGCTGGGGGGGTAATGGTGTGGGGGATGTTTTCTTGACAGACTTTGGACCCTTAGTACCAACTGAACTGCCTGAGTGCTGTTGCTGACCATGTGCATCCCTTATGACCACAGTGTACCCATAATGCACCATGTGACAAAGCTCTAATCATGTCTGGTTTGTTGAACATGACGATGAGATCACTGGTCTGTAACGGCCTCCACAGTCACCACATCTCAGTCCAGTAGAGCACCTCTGGGATCATTTGGCATCACTGAGGTACAAATGTGTGATGTCATCATGTCGAAA
The DNA here is from genome assembly GCA_029823295.1 of Pseudamia nigra. NCBI lineage: Eukaryota > Metazoa > Chordata > Actinopteri > Kurtiformes > Apogonidae > Pseudamia > Pseudamia nigra. The sequence continues at coordinate 5,923 of JAQQAE010016026.1, forward strand.
TGAACCAAAATCTGTCAGAAATGATTCAGTTCCTTGTTGAATCTGTGGCACCAACAATTAAGGCAAGATTGAAGGAGAAAAGGTCCAGCCTGGTACCTAGTAAAGTGGCCGGTGAGTGTATGTCGTAGCTCTACAGCTGTGACGTACGAGTAAAACCCGGGTGCTGCTTGTGTTTTTGGTGCAGAAGTCCCAGATTACACCCTGAGGGTCTCCTACATGAAGGACCTGGTTCGCTCTCTGCCGCTGCCGAACCACAACACCATGGAGCTGCTGTTCAGGCACCTGCGCCGGTCAGTGACCACTTCATTACTAATGATGGTTCAGCTTTCCGTAGAATATTTGTTTCCCCCGTCGGGATATTTGTTATTTCTCTTCCGGTGTTTTTCATTTTTATTCAGGTGTTTCTCGTGTATTTGGGTCTAATAGATGTTGATTGTTTTTTTCTGTTTCTGTTCAGGGTGGTTGATCACAAAGAGTCCAACAGGATGTCGGTTCAAAGCGTCGCCATTGTCTTCGGCCCCACGTTGCTCCGCCCACAGACCGAGTCGGCCAACATGACGATCCACATGGTGTTCCAGAGCCAGATCGTGGAACTGATGCTCAACGAGTTCCAGACGGTCTTCTCCCAGAGCTAGTGGGATGGACATCCCAGATGTCGATCTGGAACCTTTGGAGGATCTCCTGAAAACTGCCAAAAGTGTTGGAGAACCTTCAGCATCTCCAGACGTTTACCACTTCATGGACTAAACGTGGATCCTGCTGGTTTGATGAGGCCTCGATAGAACCCGGGACTGGTTCTGAAAAAAAATTTTTTTTAGCACTAAATCCATGTCTCCATCCCAGGAATGTCTCCAGAATTCTTTGGTTCTGTTTCCACCTCAGGAGATGTCGGTGTTGTCAAGACATAACTTCACCCCAAAACACTCAGTGCTCGTACTTTCTGACAGTTTGGGGAATTTGGGGGTGGGTTTGCAGCATTTTATTTGTTTTTCAGTTATACAAAAGAAAGAACGTGACAAATGAAATATGAACTGACAACCAACAACTAAATCAAGACCGTGGACATAAATATGCAACTGTTTCTTCTTTGGACACAAGATCCGTCCATCACCTTCCACGTGTCCTGGTCAGGGTCTGGAGGGCAGACTTCCCTCATCTCAACCACCTCCTCCAGCTCCTCTGGGGGGACACCCAGGCATTCCCAGGCCAGCTGAGAGACACAGTCCCTCCAGCATGTCATCGGTCTGCCCCCGGTCCTCCTCCAAGCTGGAGCTAGTTTTGGCAATCGGGAATTGGACCACCCAGGCCCCCGCCTTCACCTGCTGCCCGAACCACACAGCACCGGACCCTTACGACCCTTCCTGCAGGTGGTGGGTCCACAGGAAGGCACAGTCATAAGGGTCTTCTGAATCGCTGTTAGTCTGACCTGTGGCCTAGGAACGATTTACCTTGGGAGACCCGACCAGGGGGGAATTACCCCCAACAACGTAGCTCCTAGGATCAGTCGACACCAAACCCCCCCACCACGATAAGGTGGAGGCGTCGTTCACAAAAATCACTTTTAAATTGACTTCTTCCTTTTTTCATGTTGTACTTTACATTAAGTACCAAATTGAGTTCACCTGCATAATTAAGAATTTAGCAAAATAATATTTAACAAACCTGTAAGTAACTCGTGCTTCCGGGCGTATTTAATGAAATGAACAAGACTTTACTGGATCATTTGTATTTTTAACAGATGTTTTCTCATGTCGGCATTAACGTTAACTCAGAAACGACCTAAAACCAAAAGAGAACTCGTTACGACACATTTAACCGGAACCGGGATGTGACGGATGTCGGAGATGAGCTACGGACCTCGACTAACCCATCACATCCTCCAGAAACGAGGAGCGCGATGAGGGCGGACGTACAGTGGACAGTGTCACGACCCGGTCACATTTCTGATGTGAAGTTGAACGACCACGTTGTTTCAAATTAAAAGCACCATCGAGTGCAGGAGCCGAAACCTTTACCATCTCTGTGGCCGTTTTTGGACAGAAACGGCTGCAAAAAAATACTCCGAGCCTTTAGGTATGACATGAATATTGATGTGTCTTTTAGCTGGAAATTTATTTTACTTGTTTTTGCTCATATGGTTTGTTCATTTTCCCAAATGTATTGATTTTTGTCAATGCTTTTGTTCATTTCCTTGATTTCTTTTGGTCAGTTCATTAATTATTTTATTTATTTTGTCCAATTTTTTTGGTCATTTTTGTTCATGTTTTAAATTGTTTTTGTTTTTGGGAATTTTTGTTCATTTCCTTGATTTTTTTTTTCTACGTTTTTGTTGATGTTCTTGCACTTGACTTTCACTCGTTTTCTGAAATATTTTCTTATTTTTTTCACCAATTTTATTCAGTTGATTTACTATTACTATTGATTTTTTGTTGTTGTTTTTCCTGATTAAAATCAGAATTTTGCTTATTTTTGTTAATTTTTTTGATAATTTTGCTCATTTTGTAGGTTTTTTGTATCAGTTTGTCCTTATATTTGGTTTCTTTTGGACTTCATTAGTTTATTTTGTGCTTATTCCATTAGTTTTGATTTATTTGAATGTGCGGCGCCCCATGTGGAGCCGCAGGTTGCAGACCCTCCATCTAATGCAAACACCATTATCCAGTGTTTAATAAAAGTGTACGGCTCCTGCACATTAATGCAGCGGAAACACTGGATTTGTTGTGCCGTCATCGATTTTAAACCGTCTGAAGGAACCTTTTACGTCCTCGAACGACAGTTCCGGCACTAAAAGTTCTGGTACTTTGGGTAGAAACATGGTTAAACCTGCAGCGAACAGCCCAGATTAAACAAAAGGAACTATGTCAAACCTTGTGACGATCCAAAGACCCACCACCTCAGGAGCCTTTGAAACCTGGTGGTTTTCTATTCTTTGTAGAACCATCTCGAACTGTCCTTCCACCGCCGTGCCGTGTGCCTCCTAACGCTGAGTGCAGGACGGTTTGGCTGGTTCACCAACGTCAAACTCTCACGTTACAAGTCCTCATGTTACCAGACCACGTGAGGACTTGAATCTTCTCACACTGTTTGATACTTGTGGAATATGTTCAATACTGAGGAGATGGGACGTGTTCATTTGCTGGAAATTGTCCCAAAAGTTGGATTTCCAACATGGAAAAACGCAGTGTTGTAATCAATCTTGAACTTGAATCTGTTTTGTGTTGCTCAGACACCTGCCGCTGTTCGGTTTGTATCTGCGTTGTGCTGTACGGGCGAAATCACACAAGCAGCAACACAACCAGAGTAAAAACATGAAATGTCAAAATTAAATCAAACATGATGCTGATTAAAATCGTGTTATGTCAGTGTTTAACTTGTGTTCGTAGTGAAAAGATCAAATGTCGGAGGTGAAACGGCTGCACAGGAGGAACAGCTTTGGATTTTTTTTTTTGCTTTTAGAGCTGAACACGTCGAGGCCCTCGTGTCAGAGAAACTCGAGGATTTTAGGTTCACCTGAATATCAAAGTTAACGTGAAATACTGCCGGTTTGTTTAATGGTTTAGTCTGGATTCAAACTAATGCAAACGGGTCCAGGATGTATTCCTGAGGAACGCCACAGCAGACAGATCTAACAGCATCATTTTTACTGTTTTTAACACTGTAACAGAAATGTGTACAATACTGTATGTTTTTTATAGTGATGAGGTTTATATGTATTAAAGATAGGGAACAATTTAACTAAACAGATTAAAGTCTGTACATAAGAGGGTATTTTACGGAGTTTAATGAAAATAAAACAGATTTGTATATCGACATTTAGCTCTTCTGTCTTATTTCTGATTAATCCCCTTGTATTTTTTTCAGGTTTAATGCACATCCTTACAAATCTTCAGCTTTGTTGTCACTTTGTCAATAACACATCTCAAAAATGCATACGAGTCAGCGCATAATTAAATCCGTACTGGTGATTGGGTTTTAAAATACTTTCACTGTTAGTGGAAAGAAACTGAGAAAGTGCAACAAAGAGGAAATGACCACATTTGTAAACGAGCCCAAATGAATGTTCAATGTTTACGACATACATGTCTGTTTTTATTTATTTAGCTGAAAAAGAAATCCTCAAAGATCCACTGACATATAAGTGACACTTTATTATTATCGTAAAAAAGTTAAGTGGATGTTTGTCAAACAGTAGCATCTTTACACCAACGAGTACATGCACCAAACTAACAGAAAACTTTATAAAGGAGGTCGAGGAGGAGTAGGAGGAGGCTCCCCCTGCTGGTCCCAAGGCAGCTCAACATGTTCACCTCAGTCACCAGACGTGGAAACATGGTGCATTTACTTCACTGTGAAAAATCGGATTCATTAGTTCACACTTGAAAATGATGAGGTGATATTTTAACCACGTAAGACTGTGCTCATTATGATGGAACAGGGGTCTTCAACACGTGGTCCACAGAGGTCCTGCAGGGGGACTGGGGAATTTTTGGTTGCTTAGAAAAAATGTTTTTAATATAATTTTTTGTCACAAATTTAAATCTTTTCCTGGCTGGCTCACCTGAAACACAAACACAGGTAAAGACTGGTTGTGTGAGGCTCATCAGGATCAGACTGGGCTTCACATGAAGCAATGATCTCAACCAGTTTGTCAGCCGGTTTAACACTGTGACATGCAGCACGACCACCTCCACTTCAGAAGCTCCTTCATCTTCATACACCTGCTACTCCAGTTTGGGATTGCTACTGACTCCTCCTCCTACTGCACGTCCACCACCTCCACCTCCACCTGGACCCCCTTCATTGTCTGTCACTGCAACTGGTGTGAGGATGGAGCTGGTCTAGAAGGTGTGTGTTCAAGGCTGCTTAAGGACGGAACCTCTTCAACCTGAGTCTGTCGGAGGGTCCTGGCTCCGTGTAAAACATCATTTATTGTCCCAGTGCCCAACGTTAGGTGTCTATCTGAGCTTAATGACTACAGATCAGTGGTCCTGAAGTCCAAATAAAATGTTTGAGACCACGATGAACCATGAAAAAAATGTATTTGCTTAGTATTTTCAGACAGAAGTCATGTGTAATTTCTGTGGGAAAGAAGCTTCTTGGAGCCTGACGATCGGTTCCACAGCAGCCAAACGGTGCATCGGCCCCACTGAACAGCCTCGGCCAAATTCAGGGGTTGCAGCCGAGGTCGGCTGCATTTTTCAGTCGTTTGACGTCATGTCCGAATGTGAAGGCTGTCCCGTTTCGATGGCTCCTTCAAATGCCGCCGTCGTCGGCCGGATAACAAAGGCGATAACCCTGAGCTGTGTCCCGAGTCAGCGGTTTGCAGCTGGTGACGTCATGTCGGAACGTGAAGGCCGTAATGTTTCGACGGCTCCTTCATGTGAAGCCGTCATGTGCAGCCTTCACCAGGCGGAAAACGAAGGACACTGGATGGATCCTTGCATTGTGTGTGCAATGCATTTTGGGACCACAACATGATAAACGACAGTGCTGCCAAAACCAGGAGCTGTGACGAAAGCTCAGTCAAATGTAAGTACTGAGGGTTCATTCAGTCAGTAACGTGTCATGTGCTTCAACATAACAGTAACATATAACATTATGAAAACAAAACACAGGAGTCTCCAGTCATTAGCATGGAGGTGATTCAATCAATTCATTATTGCTCATCAGTGAAAACTGTTGTAGTGAGTGTCCATCCTGCTACCTGTCTACAGTTCTATGCTGACACGAGCATGAGACCAAAGCACATAAAGTGAACAGATGTTCATTGGAGACAGAGATACAGACGTGGATAAAAGTGTTGGTCCCCTCTGTAAATGACAGAAAAACCCACAATGGTCACAAAAATAACTAGAATCTGACAAAAGTAATAATAAATAAACTTTTTATGAAAATTAACCAATGAAAATCAGACATTGCTTTTGAATTGTGGTTCAACAGAATTATTTTAAAAAACAAA
>JAQQAE010016027.1:0-11880 GCA_029823295.1 Pseudamia nigra
TAGTCATGAGGTCTTGGCCTCGAATTGTGAAGCGCCTAGAGATAATCGGAGATTATGATTGGCGCTATACAAATAAAATTGAATTCAATTGAACTGGGTGTGGATTATGCAAATGAGACGAGCCCGCTGGGGACTGGTGTGACGTGAACCTTGTTGTGAGCTGATCTGAGTCCAGGTGGGCGGGGCCTAGGCCTCAGGCTGAGGTGATTGACAGGAGTTGTGATGTCACATCTGAGCGAGAGGTCAAACCACATGTTTTCAGGCAGATTCAGCTGACTGGTCAGAAAAAGTGTATGAAATATGTATGTTAAATCCACCGTCCTTCTCCTGCGCTGAGACACGTACAGATTGACAACGTCAAAGCGATGACGTGACCTGCTGCTCTCATCTCCCGTTGCTTAACCTTCCGTTAAACAATTTTCAAAAACGCATTACAATTGTTGAGATGGTTGTGTTCAATAGTGCCAAGTCTGCTGGAAACCAAAGGGATCTAATGTCTAAAAGTCTTAAAAAATGCTTTTCACGTTGGCTACCAGTGATGTGAAATGTCCGCGGCGTACGATGCACATCACAGCAGCAGTCATCGGTAACCAGGATATTAGTCTTTTATCACGTAAACACAAATCTGAATTCCATGTAATCCAAAATATGAGCAAAACCAGGACAATCATTCTGTTCTGCGACTTCGTGCCTAATAAGCTGCTGTTCTATGTTCATGTCGACACAGGAAACTGCCGCTCACCCCCCCCGGCTTTTGTTGTGATGCTGCCTCCGACACCAACAAATCTCGATCTAGTCGAGAGTCTGAATGTTAACAGCGCATCACGGCGAATCGCGGCGCTCATCCGACCGGCTGAATCTCTGGGCTGATGGATGATGTCGACACGTGCTGCTCTGCTCCTGTTGCCTCGTCTCCAAAACCGTGCGAGGGAAACCCGGGAGCGTAAATTCCAATCATTTCTGCTCCAATCATCAGCGCCTCATCTGCATACAGCCAGCGCCGCCGTGACCTCGTGACCTGCCCAGAGCCCAACGAGACGCCGGCACAAACGTGTGCACTTTCCTGCCGCGTGTGACTTAACGGTGATTTGCCTGAATCATCACAATGCAAAATAAGGTTCAAACAGGCTAATGCGGTTTTGTGATAATAACACTTGCACAAATTGGATATTGAAAACGAGGCGGTGGAGATAATTAGAGCCGCTTTTGCCACACGGAAAACAGAATACAGCAGGTGTAACGTCGGACGATGGGGTCAAACGCTATCGACGTACGATTGTCGGTTTCTTTACATTCTCCGTTTCATTATCTTTCATTTTGACCCGTCGGAAAAACAGAGGCGCGACTGGAGCAGGGGGATAAATCGATAATTCTTGATTTTTATGACGATGATTTACGATGGTGAATATGATAAGGATTCAGATTCTGTCCGTTTGATTTATGTGACAAACCACGTGAACGATTAAAAAATAATAATATTAACATCGGAGAGAAATGATTAAGAGAAAAGGTTCGTGTCTTATTTGTCCTTATTGTCTTTTTTCCAACATTTGTTCTTTTTCATTGTTCTTGTTTTTTCATTGCTTTTCGCATTTTCTATGTTCTATGTATGCGTCGATACATCTTTGTGTCTTTTTGCATCATTTTGATGTTTTTGCACCTTTTTTATAAATACATGTACACCTTTTACATCATTATTTCATGTTGATCTGCCTTTGTTGCATTTTTGTGCCATCTTGCATGTTGTTTTCTTTCTTGCGTTTGTGCTTTTTTTTTGCCTTTTTGCATCTTATACATCATTTTGCCTTTTGGTATATTTTCATTTTTGTTTCTGCCACTTTTATGTTTTTACATCTTTGTCCTTTTTTGATATTTTCATCTTATTTCATTTATTTGCAGCTTTTAGGTATTTTTTTCATTTCACTTTCATCCGTCTTTTGTCTTTTTGCGCCGTTTCTGTCTTGTCCCGTTGTCCGTCATTTCTATCTTTTTGTCATTTTCCACCTTTTACGTCGTTTCCTTTTTTTTTGTTTTGTTTTTTTTACTTCATTCCTCTTGTTCTTCTTTTAAACTGTATTATTTCTTTCTGTATCCTTTGCATCATTTTACATCTTTTATATCACTTTTCTCTTGTTGCATCTTTAACTAATAAATTAAAACCACAGTCATTTGGTTTCTCCCCGCTTTAATTTGGAGCAAAAAAACAACTCGATATTCATCAACAATAATTAAAAAACATCAGCAGAGCATTTTTAACGTATCACCCAGCTTCACCAATGCCCTTTCTTTTCTTTTCTTTTCTTTTCTCCCTTTACTCTCCAGCTCTACCTTTAAATACCAAGTGGATTCAATTTATTTCACAAAGAACAACACATGATATTTCTGCAACTTTCCCAGCAGATATTCCATCAAACGTCCCGCTGGCTCCACAGAAAGGCCACGTGTTAAGTGGAGTGACATGCAGAAATGTCCTCGAGTACAGTCTGAGTCTGCAAATCATTATTCAGATAGACGCACACCTCAGTGATCCGAGCCCGTATCCATGCGCTAATGCTCACCGCAAATGGCATCAATAACTCAGCGCGTTTGAGCGATTTCCTCCGTGCGCGCTGAGGCTGACAGTTTCTTTGACGATGCCTTAAAAATTCAAATGGCTGGTGTGTGATGAAAGGAGTGTGTGCGAGCGGGAACGAGGCAAACCGGAGACGCGCCGTGCATGAATGTGCATCGTAAGCATCCGTTCGGATTTAGTGGACTAAAGTAATTATGATTTTATGGGTGTTTTTATTAAAATTTGTGTAAATTTATTGCCGCTGGTTTTCGCTTCAGGTGTCTTGACAGAGCAATTAACGCTGCATGATGTTTCTGTTTTGTATTATGTAAATGTTGCTTATCGTGTTAGCGTGTTGCAGTGCGGCATGTAAACCTGAGTCGGAGCCAGAAAAGTCCGGCTATCGCAGCGGTGCAGCTGGAAAAACTCACCGGATTCAAACTGGAATCGAAACACAATAAAAGCCACAAACTGTAAAACATGACTAAGGACTCAATTGCTTTTAAAATGGCTGTAGCTTGCTAAAAACTTTGAATTTTACGCCATCAGAGCGGACAAAATATACTGGCAAATTCAACGATGTGAAGGAAAAAACCCCTAAAAACAACCAGACATGAAGGGAAGCTGGGGTGTAGTTTGATAATGATCGGACACTTTAGCTACTTGCTCAGAATTCTGATTTATCGAAATTTGAAATTTGATTTCGGAATCAAACAACTTTATTCATCATGTTTCATGCTGATATGACTTACATTCCCTTAACTTTGAGGCCTCGCTGTAGCAAACACCTTATGAGGAAGAAGAGCAAACTATTGACATAGGATTTCGGGATCGAACCCTCTTTGCCTTTTTTTAAAGACGCTGAACATGGTAAATATGGTAGAACTTTAATATAAAAAGCCTTCAGCTGAGCAAACACATATTAGCTAGTATTAACCGCTTATTGTCCAAACATTTGGCTCTATAATCACCCTAGACCCAAACTAATTGAACTGAATTGAACATGGGTAGTCAGGGTAGGGGGAAAGGTTACTATGGCAACCACCACCTAATTTGCATATTATGTAAGTCACAGCAATAATAAAAAAACTATTTTAATTTACCCGTAGCACCAAAACTGTCATTGCTAGAGGCACCAAATTTTACAATGTAATAGATTAGGCTGCAGCACATTGACCTTGACGACCTTGAAGACTGGTGTGGTTTGAAATTATTGCACTTTGACCCACACACATTTCTAGCTATGCAGTGAGGTTGACAATGTCATACACCCCCAGGTTATTGACGATGCTCATGCCACATATGCTGTGACCTTCAAGGAAAAAAGGTCAAAGTCACGGGGGGTATGTGTTTAAATTGTATTTGCCATAAAGTTAGAGGATATTATTTTGTTTTTAGTTCACTTTAAGATGGACAAAACAACCTGAGTTAATAAGACTCGCATTACTTGGACACTATTATTTGTAGTAAATGAAATGACCAAGTTAATGGTGATCACGTATTCCTTAATCTAAAATTACCCAAAGCTCTTGGAAACATATGAATATGAACATGCAATTAGTATCTGACAGCAGTTCTGTCGGGACTTTAAATGTAAGAAACGGTGTCAGAAGCACCTCGTCCTTTCTTAGTCACGAGTCAAATGGTTTTTTAAAAATATTTGTCTTGCACTTCATGTCATATATGAGCCAGTATCTGACGAAACCACAATGAGTGTATGTCATGTATGACTATGAACATATTGAATAAATAGAACATATGAAGGTCTGAATCGGTTCGACTTCACGAGTGAGAAGATCAATGTGTATCTATGGGGAAAAAGCTTCTCGGAGCCGGACGATCGGGCCCCCAGTGGCCAAGCGGTGGTATTACAACTTAAAGTTACTTCTGCATTGGCCTCAAGGAACGGCCCCGGTCATTACACACAAGTATACATGTAACTAGCACCTACTACTGGATGTTTCATGGAGACGTTAAACAAAGAAATGACAGCATGGCAGACGTGTGGATGTTTGACGAAATCCTTGCTGCACACGTTCTCACACTTTTCTCACTCTTCCTGTTCATATCGTATGGCCTATACGCATTCTTATAAACACCCCTGGGTTCATTTTTCTGCCAGTAACGCACCCACTGCACTACAGCTTTTTTTTTTTTTTTTTTCACACAAATGTACAGAATTAACCAAACCGTCAAGGGTGTGGGCGGGACATGCATCACCTTTCTTTTTGTCTTTATGTCACCGCAGCCAAGAATTCACCCTTCCACTGATTGGCTGCACACAGAGAAAAAAAAAAAACACACACACACACACAACCTCTGGATACATTTGGTGCCCCCCCCACCCCCCCATGTACTTCACATGGGATTTGAGCATCTCAGTTTTCCTTCGGCAGCATAACTCATTCAGGGTGTGCAGCTGGAATCAAAACACACGCAGCGTGCATGCCAAAGTCAAAGTACGTCTTCATTCACGTGGCGCGTGTGCACACACACACACACACACACACACCATGCCGACAGCATGACCTACGCATTTAACACCAGTGCACAGTTATTTATTTATTTTTTATTTTTTTTCAGTGCACAGTTATTAAGCCCAGGTCTGTAACTTGGCTCACGTTTCGTTTTAAATTGAGTGCGAGAAGGTCTGTGTTCGTACACAAACCTGTGTGAAGCGCATACCTCAGCTCAGCACAAACACCCTGATTGGCTATGCATCATGAGAAAGAAATACAAAAAAAAAAAAAAAAACCACCCCGCAGGTCAGAGAAAGAAAACATCAGCCTTTAAACTTGAGTAATGTGCCATGTTTGAGTGATTGGAAATGAAATTATTTAGTGCCTGCAGTCTTTCGCAGCGCCCCTTTATTATACATCTGCAGAGCAATTTCTCCGTTATTGCTTCCTAATAGGCAGCATATCCAGGGTCACATCTTCAAGGAAAAACATAAAGTTGTTGTACAGTTTTAGCCGAGACAAGGCGATGCAATTTGTGGGTGTTAAATCGTTTAAATATGCATATAATGTCATGTCGGCTAAACGTGGCTTGCCCTTCTGGTAAATCATTTATAAATACAATGGACCTCGTACTAGTGTGAAAAATGAAGCACTTAACACTTAAGCGACTGCAGTTTGTAGGGTTCCACGGCGCCATATGGCTTCATAACCACTTTCAGCGACGTTGTGTGTAAACTGACGGACAAAAAGATAAACTCGAGCTGCCACCGGGGCGGCATCTGGCAAGTGAGAACAGACGAGGCCGGTCAGAGATGCACCGTCGAGTTGTTTCTGCCTCAAAAAGACCTCGGCTAAGGTTACCGCCATCGCCTGAAGCTGAAGCCGCTTATTATTGTTCATCTGGACGGGAAGGAGTACACTTGAGAATTCAGGGTCCTTCATCACTGTCCGCACTCGAGTTCGTATAAACGTCCGGGCTGAAATCTGACAACACAATAGATGGCGTAGTGTAAGTGGGATATCGGAGGAGGCTAGCCATGAATAAATATTATTGCGCGTTAATATGGATGTATTCAAATTCCACAGCTCTGGAGGTCAGATTATAAAGTGAGATGCATGTGATGTAGTTGTCTGGCGTCCTGAAATATTGGCAAAATTCCTGGCTTTTGTGGAGAATTAATACATCCCAGGGGTCTCTTAGACGAGCGAAGCACATGGATCTACTTTCTTTACAACAACAAAAAAATAAAATGGAAAAATAACCATCAGGCAACACGAGTAAGATATTTTCATATTTTTCTGTATTGTTTCCTCCTGTTTGAATCGCTGAGCTGTTTCACCAGATACACTCAAAAAGTCTGGACACGTCTTCTCCTTCAGAGTTTCTTTCTTTTTCAGTTTTGTAGATTGACACTGAAGATGGTCCAAACCGAAACAACCAGGTGGCAGCGTTCGTTGTTTTCTCTCATTAGAATGTGCTTTATTCCATCAGCGGGTGGGAACCGAGTCAATAGTCTTATTGGTGCGACTACAACTACTGTACAAATCCACGTTATGACAGGAAACAGTTGAGTAAAGATAAAATACTTTACGAAATGAAGGGGCAGGTAATGCGAAAAATCTCAAGAACTGTGAATGTGTCCGTAAATGAGTCACCAAAACCAATCTCTGCTGCGAGGAGACTATTTACAAACTATTTACAGCTCATCAGATAGTGTTTGATGGTTTTGGCGACTGCGCTTGAGGACGAATCTCAAGTCCTTCAGACCTTTATTGAACCGTACTGACCTTCATTCCTCTCCGTCTTGTTTTCATTCCTTAAAAAGCTGCAGTGTAAAACTTGCTAGTACTTCATCCTGGACGGCATCTTGGAGCCAAAAACAGGATGCAACCATATTTGGACAGTGTATAAACTTACACACAGCTCCGACTCGGTCCCACTGACCTGTTACTATATCGACATGTCAATAAAACCCAAGCACAGCAGTGATTTGTTGGATTATTTGCAGTAATATCTTAATAACGGAGCAAAAAGTTAAAGATGGATCATCATGTTACTTATTAGAGGATCCAAATAAAACGTTTGAGACCATGATGACACGTGAAAAAAATGAATTCGCTTTTCGCTTAGTATTTTCAGATAGAATCACATGTATCTATGGGAAAAAAAGCTTCTTGGAGCCAGACGATCGATTCCCCAGTGGCCAATCAGTGGTATTACAACTTAAAGTTACTTCCGCATTGGCCTCACTGAACAGCCCCGGTCGTTGCCCTGTGCTTTTTACACATTTTAATATTTCCTTGCAGTTTTGTACATTGTAAAAACTTCTTTCAGTACAATTGCGTGTGATTGTTTGCACATATTTATTCTCTTGTGCACTTTAAGCGCTTTCTGCTAAAGAAACAGAGCTGCTGAGCTGAGTTTCCTTGTTGTAACAGTGACAATAAAGTTCTATTCTATTCCAGCCTCACAGTTGTCGAGCTAGTACGTCTGCTCTTTTTTTTTACCTGTACCATATGTGGCCGGAGTCCGAAACGCAGACCGTCTCGCCGGGTCAGCCGAGTTACAGCTGTTACCGCTGCGACTGTTTTCAACTCCACAAGCGAGGGCGTGAGCTCGTGCACCGATGAGATCGTAATCTGTGCCGACTGGCTGGTCGCCTGCCTCATCATTCACAGCTGACCTCTAACGAATAATTGCCCGGCTAGTTTCTCCACATTGTAGACTTTGAGAAATGAACACCGTTTAATCAACCAAACAACCAAAGCCGTAATGAAGCTGGTTCTCGTGAGGATGGTGCAGTTTGCATCACCTCAGATAGCGTTTAACGGTTTCGGCGACTGCAAAAAAACATGTTCGGTAGATGTTTAACACTTTAATTACATAATTCCACACCGGCTCTTTCAGCTTGAATGGCTTCAGTATTAATGTGCAACGTTGGAAATGAGAAGTGTGTGCAGACTTTCGACTGGTGATGCAGATAAGTGTGAAGTCAGAAACTACTCGGCGGCGACCTCATGTTAAACCGACTTCCTCCTGTAGCGTGTGCTTTATTTGTCGTCCGTGCAGCGGTTGCCATGCAAATAACACACTCTGCCGCGTTATTGATTGGTTCCGCAGATGCAAACAGCAGGTTTAAATGGAAATGCTAAGTCTGCACGGAGGGAAAAGTAATCTGATCTGATGGGCTGGCGCTGAATGGAAACAGAGCCCATTTAGCATGTTTTTAAATCATTACCAGAACGACTGTGTAGCAACAATATTCCCCGCAAAAAAAAAGAAAAAGAAATAGATTGTATGTAGGGGAGAATTTCATGTAGGGATTAGAGGGGACGAATGTGCACATTCTTTTTATATTCTTTCACTGAAACAACAAGTACCAGAGCCAACAAAAAAAAAAGCATTATTCAATCCTCATACGCCACCAATCCTACTGCCAGAACCTGCAGATAATAGTCTCCTGTACACTAACGCCACATATTTAGAAATGTAAAATGAAATATGCCAATTTTCCATCTTTAGAGCACACAAAGAGAGGAGCCAAAAAAAGTACATCCAACTCTTTTCGTCTGTTTTGGCAACAGGAGTGGATTACAATGTCCAAGCCATAGATTACTGAAATCCACACCGGTGGACAATGCAGTGGAAAAACATTTACAAGCAGGATTAGTGTGTGTGTGTGAGAGAGAGGGATGTGTGGACGGGAGAGGAGGAGTTTATTTACATCTTCCTCTTCTTTGTTAAAGTAAATATAGAGCACTTTCTCCAGGGACGAGGTGGAACAAAGTCCCTCCTCGATTCCTCAGAGGACGTCTTCCTTTTGAGCGCCAGGCTGGAAATAACTCCTCAGGTGACAGCCCTCGGGGATGCATCCGCAGGAGGAGGCGCGTTGCACGCTCGCCGCTCGTCTCCAACTGCAACCCTGATTCCAAAAAAGTTCAGCCAGGTGGAAGGATGCAAGCCGAACAACAACGCAGCGGCTTTCTGCGACTTGTGTTGCATCGTGCGCGGTGGAAAAGAAGATATGTGTCAGGTGCTTCTTGTTATCTGAAAATATACAATAGTTCCTTAGTGTGGAGCTGACGCGGTGTTCCATAAAAGATCAGCCGGGGTCAGCTTTGAGGATGAAAGTTGTCCGTGCCTTTCCCGCTCGAGAACGAAAAGAATTAAAGGTGAATCAAAAAATGAACAAAGTTGAGCAAAAAATGAACAAATCAAGGAAGAAAATGCGCAAAAGTTGACAAAACATTGCGCGACGTTGACAAAAGTTAACAAATGTTCCAACAAAAAATGAACAATGTCATCCGTAAATGAAGCAATATTAACAAAAATAATCGACAACCATGATAAATTACCCTCTCATTTAAATGTACAAACTCCTGGTCAAAAAAAAGGTCAAAACATGAATTCTAAGCGTTTTACCAGGGGACAAAAATGCACATTTTATTACTGTTTGGGGGGGGGGTGAATCCCCCATTTGCACTGAAATCTAGTGATAAATCTGTCACTGACGGATGAATCACCAGTGCTGAATATGAATAATTTGGTCGTGTCCAGAGATGCGCCTGAATCCAGCTCAATTTTGTGCACTTTGAGCATTTAGGGCTGTCAAACGATTTTTAATCTGATTAACCACAGCGTCAGTGTGGCTTCATTTCAATACATCGTGATTAACGCCCATTAGTTGTTTTTCATTTTAGATAGAAGGTGATACGGACGCTCAACTAAAATTACTTATTTTATATTAAAATGTATAATTTTTTTTCTAATTTAAATGTGTGTAAGTCAACTTAACAGAACCTCAGACTTATACTTTTACATTTAAATTTACTTTAAAGCAGTAAATATTAAAGATGTCAGTGACGTGGTTCAAATGTAACATAAGATTTCATCACTTTTTCCTTGATATAAATGTCATGTACTGATAGTTTCACATGACACTAATCTAATAATATAACATTTAACAAGTAAAACGTTATGACGTGGCATTAATCATGTTTTCATCATGACATGAACATAATGTTACGTGTTTCTAACATGACGAAGGTGACGATTTATTTTACTCAACTCGACCATAAATCAATTCGACACGTTTTAAGGCGACAACAATGTTGGTGAACTGAAGTTTTTATACAATGACATTGTACACAATAAAACAAAATAAAGTCTAAATGTATTTATCTTTGAACAAAAATCCGGGTGGTTTGTCTGTAAATGTCTCTTCATGTTTGTTGTGTCTGTCCACATGTTTTATACTTTGTCTTGTTTTCATCGTTGTCAAACATGAAATGATTCACAAATTTCCCCATGTTTTTGTCTCAGTCGTGGACGTTTTCTCGTCTTTTTATCGTCGTCTCTTCGCCTCTTGTCATGTTTTTGTCTCAGTCGTGGACGTTTTCTCGTCTTTTTATCGTCGTCTCTTCGCCTCTTGTCATGTTTTTGTCTCAGTCGTGGACGTTTTCTCATCTTTTTATCGTCGTCTCTTCGCCTCTTGTCATGTTTTTGTCTCAGTCGTGGACATTTTCTCGTCTTTTTATCGTCGTCTCTTCGCCTCTTGTCTTGTTTTTGTCTGAGTTGTGGACGTTTTCTCATCCTTTCATTCGTTGTCTCTCGTCTTCCCGGGAACGTGTTCAAAACAGTAGCAAGTTCCTCCTCACTGCTGAATAAAGCGATCTAATTGGTTGACTTCTCATCCGGTCCCGCCTCTTCCATTTTTTGATTGGCTCTTCTGCCGTTTCCTGGCATCTTTCCCTCCTCCTGATTAGATTTCGTCATTGTCTATTTTCGTCTGGTCTTTTATTTGTTTGACAAAAATGTCGCTCAATTTTAGTCATAGATTTCGTCTCAATTATTGACTTGATTTTTAATTTTCATTTTGCTTTCGTCTGCAAAAATATATTCGTGATGAAAACATTGACAAAAATTTTCTGTCAATGAAAGTAGAACTGGTTGTTTTGCCAGTAATCATTGGTTTAATCCATGTCAATGGGTGTAATTGTGGATGTTGAGTGACGGTGCATTGCGCATGCGTTAATTGCGTTCAAAAATTTAATCTAATTAATCGTGAAAATTAATTAATTTGGATTAACGCATTAATTTTGACAGCCCTAGTTGTAATCTATCCAGTTTCAAGGACTTGGTCTCCAAATCTCCTCCCGTCCTCCCTGCATGTCATGAAGTTTCTTCACCCTTGGTTCGTTTTCGCTCCTGAAGGAGGACGATGCCTGGCCTTAAAGGCACCGTTTGCATGTTTAAAGTCTTTTTAATCACATTGTTTTTACCCATTTTAGCCTTAAAACAGTGGCCGGCTGATCCTTTTTGGAGCTTGTCATAGGACTTAAATTTGAGGGATGGGTTTTCAAATAAGTAGAATAAATCGGACAAAACCAGGGCAAAACGTGTTGTTTTCCTATGTTCTACATGGAAATACAGGTTGGAGTAGATGTTATTGGCACTGCACAATTTTTAAAAATTAAAACCCTTTCCTCCGCCGTTCTTCATCTCGCTGCGCTGCTCACGTCATTTAGTATTTTTGCATCTTTTTTCACCTCTCGAGTAATTTTCATCTTTTATGTCTGCATTTTTTTATGTTCTCCGTGTTTTTACCTCTTGCATCATCGTTCATTTCATTTCCTTCTTTTTGTGTCATTTTATTTTATTTTTGGCATCTTTTTCCACCTGATCAAGCCATTTCCGCTTCTTTTTTTTAACGTTCTTTGCGTTTTTATCTCGTCATTTTTAAAATCTTTGAAAATCAAATTTCTTTTAATGATTTAAAAGCACGAGACTGATAGTCGACAAGTACCTTAAGGGAAATTTGAAAAGAACTTTGACGAGAGTTCAAGAGGGCATGAAACCGTTGAGAGGTA
>JAQQAE010016028.1:0-11880 GCA_029823295.1 Pseudamia nigra
TTTTGTTATTAATAACTCATGTTCAACAGTGTCAAATGCCTTCTTTAAGTCTAGAAATATTCCAATTGCAAACTCTTCTTCAATTGCATTAGTTATCTCTTCTACAAATTCTATGAGTGCAAGTGACATAGTTTTATTTTTCCTGAACCCATATTGTTGTTCATATAAAATATTGTGTTTGGTCATATAGTTATCTAACCTTACATAAAATATTATCTCAAGTATTGTAGAGAACTATGAAATCGGGCGAAAACTGGGAGTTTTAGTGGTCCAAAAAAGGGGCGGAATCTACAGTGGAAGAAAATAGTTGGATTGCTGCATGACTCAGCAACCCCACTAATAAATGTAATATGAATGAGATGATAAAGAACATGATTAATCAATTGACTGAGACAAAGAACAAAAAGATTTTTCTTTAAAAATGAAGAAGGTTAGGGTAAGACAATAAAACAATAAGATAATAAAAATGAACCTAATCGAGTGGTATAATGGGATTGCTGCTTACTCAGCAATCTCACTAATAATAACTAGAATATGTTCAATCTGTAAAGTGATCGCGTGGGATTAATGAGTCAAAATAGCTGAACTTGCTGGAAAAGTTCAAGAGTTAAATGAACTATTCAGTGGAGTAGTAATCAATGGATCAAAGCACTGTCGTTGCCATGGTAACCGCACATTCCGTTACAGTTCTCCATTCATTTCCTATGAGACAAAATGTATCAAAAAGATTAATATTTTCAAAATGATGGTTAGAATTATGAAAATCAACATGAGAGATGTCCTGAATAAGATGAACAATGTGAAGTTTCAATGATTTGAATCGGACAAAAAATGTAGGAGTAGTTACACGGAAAAAATGTACGGAAGTGGAAGAATATTGAAGACTGAAGACAACACTGGTGGGATTGCTGCAGTGGGAGTGCTACACGACTCAGCAATCCCACTGATAAAGTTGTGGTAGCTTTATGTCAGATTTTACAGTTGACGTTACCATGACTTTGTTGTTGTATTAAATATGGCTAGATTGTAGCATGTTCTTCTTCTTCTGATTTTGATTGGCGGCCGGCACCCAACTTAATAGGTGCATTACCGCCACATTGGAGCATGTTGTCCTCAACCAATCAGAGTGTTTCTACTGGTTCCTACGCAGAACATTAGCCAATAAGATAGCAGTTCAGTGACGTGTCGCAGCAGTGGCGGGACCAGTGGCATAGATGCGAACATGGCGGACACGGAGGTAGTTGATATGGACCAGAGTCCGACAGAGAGCGGGCAGAAGGCAGAAACAGAACCTGCAGCCAAAAGCTCCGGAGGTTCCTACGAGTTACCGTGGGTGGAGAAATACCGACCCCAGAAACTGAACGAGATCGTGGGGAACGAGGAGACTGTGAGCCGCCTGGAGGTGTTCACAAGGGAGGGGAACGTTCCGAACGTCATCATAGCAGGTAAAAAATAAAAAGAAATAAAAAGAAACCTTTATATCACGATTAAATCACGATGGGAAAGAAAAAAAATAACATTAAACAAAGAGATGAGATGTAAGTATCATGTACTAAACCTGTAATAAAATGTGATCCATAACAGGTTAAAACTGGATTTGTAATGTTACTAGTTTAGAAAGTAATGTTGATAAAAGCGTCAAAACGTAAGTATAACATTGATAGAAGAGTGACAGCGGAATTAAAATGTTAATAACGAAGTTGAAACTGGAGATGAATGATTTGAACATCATTATAACAGGTTGAAATAGAAGGATAATGTTAAATGAAATGTAGGCTAAAACTTAGTTCTGCTGCATCGTCCTGGACTGATGCGCTGAGCTGCTCTTTCTCTTAAACTCGTCCCCTACCTCTCTCTCTCTCCTTTCCTCTACATCTTCTCTCTAGTCGCTGCATTCTCTGTACCTCTCTACCCCCTCCCTTCTAATTTTTATTCACATTCATTCTCCTGTCATCTATATTGTGACACTAACTTGTGTCTTCCCTGTAATTTTGTGCTTCCTCCCTGTGTTCTAGGTCTCTTGATGTCCTTTGTGTCTTTGCTGATTTGTGGGCGTTGTCCAGTGTCTGTGTCGTTTGTTGTTCTATCTCTACTCTTGTCTTTTCTCTCTCCTCTGTCCACTAACCCCAACCAGTTGAGACAGATGTCCTCCTCCCCTGAGCCTTTGGTTCTGCTGGAGGTTTCTTGTCTTCTCTCGGTGGTTCTGTTGGGTTTACTCTCTGTATAGTCTTGAATTGTGAAGTGTCTAGAGATAATCATTGATTATGATTGCACCGATACAAATAAAGTTGAATTGAATCAAACAGTCTGATAATACTTAAGACAGTTAAAACTCTTAAAAGCTCTGAATATCATTGGAGGTTAAAAGTGAATATGGTGTTAATAAGTGAATTTTGTGATAAACTGGTAAATCTGTGCTGGATCTTGGCTGAACAGTCACATTCTATATGCTTATTACTTAAACATCCATCCATCCATTTTCTACCCCTTAATCCTCGTGAGGGTCGGGGGGGGGGGTGCTGGAGCCTATCTCTGTTTATAAAATTGTTTTTGATCTAATGATTGATACATGGATAGAGGAATAGATGGGTAGACATTATTTTCTGCCACGGTGGCAGAAATTCTCCTTTAATCAGGCTCATCAACACATACAGGTCACATTAAAGCCACGTTTCTGACTCTTCACCAGAAACCTGTGAGTTATAATGATGGTGGTATGTGTGTTCAGGTCCTCCCGGGACAGGAAAGACCACCAGCATCCTGTGTTTGGCCCGAGCCCTGCTAGGAGCCTCCATGAAGGACGCCGTCCTGGAACTGAACGCCTCCAACGACAGGTGAGACGAACGCCTTCTCCAACCCCGGCAGGTGGAGACAGATGTTTTCCAACCCAGAGCCCAGGTCTTCTTAGGCTGGTGCCTTCATTTAACCTTTTTGTATAAATAAATACGGTCACAGTTAGAATAATAATGATGTTTCTGCAGAGGAATCGACGTGGTGAGGAATAAGATCAAAATGTTTGCTCAGCAGAAAGTCACACTGCCCAAAGGACGACATAAGATCATCATCCTGGACGAAGCCGACAGGTAAGGCATCCCATTAGTCAAGAAAACAAATGAAGTCATCAAGAAAACGAAGAGAAATGAACAAATCAATCAATAGAATGAAGAGAAGAAGGAACATAACCATCAAAATGAACAACTAAGAAAAGAATCACAAATGGATACAGTATATAAAGAATCGATAAAATAAGCAAAATGACACATAAGAAACACTTTGACAGTGAAAGAAAAGCTGACATTTGTCCAGTTCATATTGAAATGTTTCAACACGATGCCTGATGGTTTTTCTTACTGATAGGACACACATAACAGTTTGAATTATGTCATGAAATTCTCCGCCACACTCAGGACAGGATTGTCCTCAGCCATCTGTCTCTGATGGACGTGTGTCCATGTGTCTTGACGTCTTTCATGTACTGCTGTTGGGTTGTATTTTCTAAAGACATGGTATTTATTGATTATGCAAATGTTTGTCTTTTCATTATAATTGATTTTATTGAACTCAATCACCTCAGGACATCAATAAAGTTATATGAATTGAACTGTCCTTATCTTCAGTATGACGGACGGAGCGCAGCAAGCGTTGAGGAGGATCATGGAGATCTACTCCAAGACGACGCGCTTCGCTCTGGCCTGTAACGCCTCGGATAAGATCATCGAGCCCATCCAGTCGCGCTGTGCCGTCCTGCGGTATTCCAAACTGACGGACGCTCAGATCCTGAACCGACTGCAGGACGTCGTGGACAAGGAGAGACTGTCTGTCTCTGATGATGGACTGGAGGCCGTGATCTTCACCGCTCAGGGGGACATGAGACAGGTGAGGACACGGGAAGACGTAAATGAGACAGGTGGAGACACGGGAGGACGTAAATAACTTTTTAAATGACTGTTTTGTTTTTAACTTGCTGTTTTGTTTCTGATTTCCTGTTGGTGTCCAGGCGCTGAACAACCTCCAGTCGACCCACTCTGGCTTCGGTTTTATCAACAGCGAGAACGTGTTCAAAGTGTGCGACGAGCCCCACCCCCTGCTGGTGAAAAGCATGCTGGGACACTGCGAGAAGGGAGACATTGACGAGGCGTTCAGGGTCATCGAGCACTTGTGGAAACTGGGCTACTCTCCAGAAGACATCATCGGAAACGTCTTCAGGGTGTGTAAGACGTACCCAATGGCAGAGTACCTGAAACTGGAATTCATCAAGGTGAGACGCAACGGGATGCAAACGGGGGAGGGGGGCAGATGGGAAATTCATCCAGAATGAGTGAGAACTAAATGACTGACGGCAAAACATTTTTTTACTTTTTACTCTTAAAGGCTGGCGTACACTTTGAGATTTTAGAAACGTGTGAACATGAAGGTATAGTTCACTGTGTGACTGTGTCATAGTTCACTGTACAGTCAGATCAGACTCCACAAACCTGCTTCAATCAATTCTTGGCACAAATCCTGTGTTTTTTCCATTTTGTATTTTCCTGTTTCTTTTCTCTTTGTAGCAACACCTCTAGTATTACAACATTTATATGTCTATGTCTGTGTGGGAATGTTTAAACATTAATTCAAGTTTAACTTATGTGTCCAGTATGTCAGATTTCGGTGACATTTTCTTCATTTCACAGTGTTTCCTGTTGCTGCACAGAGGCAGTGAGGAGAAACGGAAAACACAGTGATCAGATGGAAATCACACATGTTGGAAACTCATCTAACACTCAGTTTCACATGTGAATGTTGTGTGTGCACGGCTGCAGATTGGGTGGAAGTAGCACAGTGTACGCCAGCCTGGATGTTCTGGGGGGGTGACTTGGTTAACGTCGTGTTCACCTGGACTAGTTGGGGGGCTCATCATGTATCGACATGAACGACATGTTGTGATGCTGTGTTTTTGCAGGCGTCGGATTCTCAGACCAGTCCACCTGCACGGAAACTGACAGTGAACACACACAGACCCCACAACAGTTAGAACTCTTGGAGCCAAAGACAAGATGTAACCATATTTGGATGAATGGCGCTTACGGAGCGTTTGTGCCAGGAGACTCAAGGGAAGCTAATATTACCCACAGTTGCAGTCGAGTGTATGTCATGTATAACTACGAACATATTGAGTAAATGGAAAATACGAAGGTCCGAATTGGTCCGACTTCACCAGCAAGCTGTTGCTACAGCGAAATGTCAATCAAACCCAGCATGGCACTGATTTGCTGGACTATTTACTGTAATATCTTAATAGTGGAGCAAGAAGTTAAAAATGGACCACCGCGTTACTTATTAGAGGGTCCAAATAAAACGTTTGAGACCATGATGACCCATGGAAAAAATGTATTTTCTGATAGAAGTCCAGTGTATCACAATGGGGAGAAAAAGCTTCTTGGAGCCAGATGATTGATTCTCCAGCGGCCAAGAGCTGGGATTACAACGTAAAGTTACTTCCGCATTGGCCTCACTGAACAGCCCCGGTCGTAGCCCCTTGATAAAATGTGACCAAATAAGAGCGTAATGCAGAAATAAATGTTCAGATTAAGAGATGATCCGTGGTGCGAATCAGTTTGTAAGACTCATCTGTAAACATTTACTGAAATAAGATGATGTGTCAGCAGTCAGATGCCTAACAAGGATGTTTCAAATGTCTGATACCTGTGACATGTCCACCTGTGTCTTTCACTGATGTCTGTGTTGTCACCTTGTCCTCAGGAGATTGGTTACACCCACATGCGAGTGTCTGAAGGCGTGAACTCTCTGCTGCAGATGGCTGGACTGCTGGCTCGACTGTGCAGTAAGACTGTGCCCCCCACTTGTAGCTGAACGCTGTGGTTTCACCGGTCGTTATATCTCAACCCGGTTCTGAGTCTGTGAAGCTGCTTTAGGTTCATCTGTAACATTTGTAATAAATCACATTTTCACTGTTGAAATGGTGTCTGTTTCCTGCAGTGTCTGACGTTGTAAACTCTGAAATACCATGTGAGCATCGACATAATCATCAGACAATTCATAATTACTGCCGTTTGTCTGAACATAGCTTTTCATGTTAAACTCTGTCATAAATGAACTGATCCTGGAAAAATACAGGAAGCTTTGCACAGTGTCTGAAGGTTCATTTCAAGATTGTCACATTTAAAAAAATATATAAAAGTTATGTTTGTGGTTTGATTAGTAAAAGATGTAAAAGAGAATATGACAAAATAAAAGTACAAACATGCAGCGTAAAGTTAAATATATTTTTAAAATGACAAATGTACAACAAAAAAAAGATATGTAAAAAGAAACGAGGCGGGAAAGGATGAGAATGAAAGAAATGTACAACAAATAGATGCAAAGGAAACAAAATTCAACATGAAAAATGACAAAAGATGCAATAAACCTAATGTGAGTAAAAGGTAGTTTAATGAATTTAAAGTCTGATTTGGATTTAAATCTACTGATCCAAGTGAAGGATCAGTAACTGAATGTCTGATGTGGTTTAAAGGATGATTCACAGTGTTTAACGTGACAAACTTTATTTCATTACAAACATGTTTTACATCAGTACAAACGAGTCGGGTTACAGCTGTAATAAATATACACCAATAGGAAACGAGTGCGGTTCTCCAATCGTCCAGCAGGGGGCAACACCAACACTAATCACATATAATCAGTGGATTGATGAGTCAAACTGAACCATAAAACTGATCATGTGTCTCCTCGGTCCATCCACTTGATTGGTTTCTGATCGTTTGAGACTGTTTTTTGAAGTTTTTTTTTCTAAAACCATATATAGTATGCCCGAGCTGACAAAATTTAATCCGTTCCGGCTTCATGTTCTGTGGGCGTCATTCATTAGCCAAAGCGAGTTTTTCCACATGAACACATGTAAAACCAATTAATCCGTTCTGGACCCACGACAAACTCCCATGTAAGGTATGTACAGTATTACACATCCGTACGTACATATTTATTCATTATTATTATTTGAAAAGGAAGTTGTGTTAATTATCTGAAACAGAATGCATGAAATTAGTTCTAAAAATGATTTATAATGTATTCTCACCTTGGCTTATGACTTTGTAGTGTGTACATGGACACTGCACACGTCCATAACTGTAAACAGCTGCCGGCTCTAAGTACACCTCCAGCGTGTTTACGGCTACTGTTGTCGGCTACGGCTAACAACACAGAGCTGTGTTGTTAGCCGACTAGGGAGCACTGTTAGCTTACGACAGCAGAGGCTCAGTCTAGGTTCAGCATTGTGGCATTAGCCGGCTCCGGAGTGCCATTCAGAGTGCTGGCTGCGGCATTCCATGTTAGCCGGCTAACACAAGCACAGGCTGGAGCCGGCACTCCGGAGTCGGCTAACGCCACAATGCTGAACCTAGAGCCTCTGCTGTCGTAAGCTAACGGCACTCCCTAGCCGGCTAACACAGGCAGAGGCTCTCCATCCAGCCAGAGCCTCTGCCGTCGTAAGCTAACAGCACTCTGGAGGCGGCTAACACCACTGGAGTTTTGTTAGCCTGACACCCAGGCCACAGCAATGTTAAGGAGCAGGCAGCTCTGTAGTATAGACATCGAGGTACTTGTGCTTAGCATTCGGCCTATTACATCCTGCGGGAGCTTTCACATTACTGTGTTGACTGTTTATATCCGGGAGATAGTTCAATTCCAAGGGTCTATCTTCTTTCGTTGAGTGAATTTTTATTGTTAGCCGGTTCAAATTTTTGGCCGATTTTTTTTCTTCGGTAGCCGAATTTTTTGTAACCGGAAGCGTTTCTTAGCCGGGTCACCACTGTAATTAAACGTGTTGTCTCGATGACGCAAACATCGACAAAAAAGCGTAGGATTGCTGAGTCAAAATAGTTAAACTTGCTGGAAAAGTGCAAGAGTTAAATGAACTATTCAGTGGAGTAGTAATCAAAGGATCAAAGCACTGTTATTGCCATGGTAACCACACATTCTGTTAAGAGTTCTCCATTCATTTCCTATGGGGAAAAAAATAGGTCAAAAAAGCTCAATATTTTAAGAATGATAAAGCTTAGAATTATGAAAAGCAATATCACAGATGTCCTGAATAAGATGAACAATGTGAAGCTTGAATGGTTTGAATCGAACAAAAAAATGTACCAGTAGTTACATGACAAAAAAAACGTATGAAGTGGAAGAAGAAGAATATTGAAGACTGAAGACAACAATAGTGGGATTGATGCATGACTTAGTAATTTCACTAATAAATAATAAAATAGAACATTATGTCAAGCAATCCCACTAAAAAATGAGAAAAATAGTCAAGAAAACACATAAGAATGTAACAAAATAAGCATAAAATGTAAAACAAAAATAATGAAAATGCACCAAATAGTCCAAATTAAAATGATTCTGAAAGGAGTTCCCATTTATCACCTTGATGAAACAGACCATAATGTGTTCTGTGGTTTCATCTGGTACAAATACAGTGGTACTCCGACTAATGAACACTTCTGGTAACAAAAAATCCGGGTACAGCGAAAATAGTCAGCCAAAAAATTTAAACCGGCTAACGGTAAAAAATTCGGGTAACACAACAGATGGACGAGGAAGTGAGAGCGTGTGCGGGTCACTTCAGTGTCTCTTCTAGGATAGACCTGGGAGTGAACCATCTCCTACCCAGGTGTAAACAGTCAACACAGTAACGCTAAAACTCCGGCGGGATGTAATAGGCCGAATGCTAACCACGAGTCCCTGCTACAGAGCTTTAACAGTGCCTCCTTAACAGGACTGTGGCTGTGCTGTTTACAAACACTTTCCCGGTGCTTCATGCCTCGCTGTCTTCTCTGCATCTCCGCAGGAATTGCAGGTTTTTTCCTTGAATTCCAGTTGTAGCCTCATTAGCGGCGTTAGCATGTCCGTTTCCCACGATCTCGGGCGGTATACATGATTTAAACCTCCGTTTAAACCGGAGATTCAAACCAGGTTTAACGTCTAAGATCATGGGAAATGGACGTGCTAATGAGGCTACAGCTGCAATTTATGGAAGAAACCAGAGTTTCTCCACGTGCAGAGAGCTGAGAGCTGGAGTGGAGCGCTGGAGGCCAGCCAGAGACAGCCGACTAAAACAGCCGGCTAGCCGGAGGCTTACCGGCTGCTCGTCTGTCTGTGTCACCACGGTCACCGTGTGTAACCGGTACCTGGATGCTGCATGTGTTAGTGGTAAACCGGATAACACAGACCACGCTGGAGGATGAAGAGGGCAGCAGGAGGCTAGCTAGCACAGCTAGCCTCCTGCTAACACCCAGAGGCTGCTAACACAGGTTAGGCTGTGTTAGGCGGCAGCTGGATAACACTGGCTACCGGCTAACACAGCTAGCCTCCTGCAGCCCTCCTGACCCTGTGCCTAACACACACATGGTCTGTGTTAACCGGTTTACAGCTAACACATGCAGCCTTCGGGTGCCGGTTACACACGCTGACACACGCATACCGTGCGTGTGTCAGACATGCAGCTGGCAAGCCTCCAGCTGTGTTAGCCAGCAGCCTCTGGCTAGCCTCCGGCTATAAATCATTTTTAGAACTAATTTCATGCATTCAGTTTCAGATAATTAACGCAACTTCCTTTTCAAATAATAATAATGAATAAATGTGCGCGTATGGGTGTGTAATACATACTTTATATGGGAGTTTTCGTGTGTCCAGAACGGATCAATTGGTTTAAAACCAATAAAAATCCTATGGAAAAACCAGCTGCGGCTAATAAATGATTCGCCCAGTGAACGTGATGCCAGAACGGATTAAATCCGTTAGCCGGGGCACCACTGTAATCAGGTTGTTCATGTTTTCTGGCTCAGTTTGTGTCATCGACACCTGAACAGTACTGAATGATGTCATCATGCCAACGAGTCAAACCAGGAATTTACAGAAAGAAAGAAATCAGACAAAGAGGAGGATGAGATCTGACCTGAGAACAGTTCACATCAACAGAATCTGAGACCTCCGACCGCATGGATTCTAAAAACCAAACTCAGAAATCCACAGAGAGTTTTTACCACGAAAGATCCATAAATCAAGTAAATAATCACACATTCAGAAAAAACATCCCATAAATAAAATAAATGAAGTAACTGGATGAAGTCTCCGTGACATCGGTTAAACCGCCGTTGCATCAGTGTCAGCTGCATCCTAGAGGAAGAAGAGGATGATGACCACCATCCTACACCGGCATCTCTGCGGGGGTTGGGGCTGCGTGCTCAGTTTCGCCCTCTGGTGCCGACCCGGTGGTTCCGCGGCTCCGGATGCCATCTGAGGATCCGACGCTGGAGGCAGAGTGAGTCCTGGATCGGACCAGACGGGTCATACCGGCTGTGGGCACTGAGGGGGGGGCAGAAGGAGGAGTTAAGGATCAGAAAGGGGGCAGGGTTCGGTCCAGGTGTGATTTAAAGGTGACTGAATTCAGAGGCTGCATCACACTGAGGGCTGATAGTGTCAGCTAAACCGAGGATGATGATGGTGACGGCTACGACATGTAGATGAGGAGACTATGGTCATGTGATCTGTGCAGGGGGATGGACAGGTGTCCCCGGTTTCATTTCAGTGCCACACAGAGTCCAAACCAAGCACCCTCTGGCGCAATCGGTTAACACGTTCGGCTGTTAACCGAAAGGTTGGTGGTTCGAGCCGACCCAGGGACGAGAGTCTTTCCCTTGTTGTGAGGGTTGTGTCAGGAAGGGCATCCGACATAAAAACCTATGCCAGATCAAACATGCGAAGCTGTGGCGACATCTGAGGGGAGCAGCCGAAAGGAAAACAACAACAACAGAGTCCAAACCAAAGATGCAGAACTCTGTGCGGCACTGTACTTCAGTCACACCGCCAGCGATCGAACACCCAGCAAGTCTGGCGAAGCTGAAAGCACTCTGCACTGCACTGCACAGGAGTCACAACACAGAGGAGATGACTGACAATGGCCTTAGCCAATCAGGACGCAGAACACAATGCGCACTCATATGCTGTATAAAAAATACATGAAAATTGCACTAAAAAAATCTCCGAAACAGCGAGGCCGCGAAAGGTGAACTGCGATATAGCGAGGGACCACTGTACATTTGATCATTTTTGTGTTCTGTTTTCTTATTTTATTCACTTTTCTCATTTTTTGATAGTTTTGTTCATTTTTGGCCTGGCTTAGTTCTCTTTTATTAATTTCCTTCACTATGTTGTTCCTTTTTCCTGATTTTGTTCATTTTATGTCAAAATACTGACAGACATTGCTTTTTGCCTCCACTCTGTAATTATTATAAATATAAACGCTCTGTGTGAATTTGTCAGTGAAAACCGACACTGTGTGAAACGGATTAAAGGACGTGATATGAAGGTGGAAACACATCAAACTTAATGAAACGTAATGAGGATGTGACTAAAAACACAGCAGTGATCTGTGTTTGAACATAACATGACCAAGTGCTAAGCACATGAGCCGGTGGTGTGGGTGTGGCCAACCATAGAGATGATGACCACAGCACAGGCAGTGTTTACACTCATTTAATTTAATGTATGAGGTTTAGTTTTATTAATTATATGCCTTTGATAATAGTGTTTGGTTTTATTTAAAGGCTAATGCACTGCCTGGCCAAAAAAGGTCACCACCTGGATTTAACGAAGCAAATAGGTACGAACCTCCCATTGGATAATTTCTGCATGGGTGATTGTGTTTCAGCTGGCAACAAGTGATATAAGGATAGTGGGAAACCATCATCTTTGAAGAAAAAAATGTGGTTGGAAAAAAATCCTGAATGATGACGACCGGTAATCACTTAAATGTGTGGTGAAATCAAATTGTAAAAAAAAAACAACAGTAGAACTCAGGACTATATTTAATAGTGAAAGTAAAAG
>JAQQAE010016029.1:0-11880 GCA_029823295.1 Pseudamia nigra
GCCACTGTAATTTATAAACATACCTTGTCAGCTGCTACAGATGCCACTTTCAACATTGTCTGTCAATTGCATGATAGCCATACATACATACTTTTGAAATTGGCATTTTTATTTTAAACATAAATTTGGAAACGAAAACGAGTGATGGTCTATTAGTGCCACTGCCATGAATTATCATACCTGTTATCTTACATACAATACTGAACTATTAATATAATGGACATATTGTTTTTTTAAACATATATGTGGTGAGATAAAGCGAGGGATGCCCATCCTTTTTTTTTTGGCTTGCAACCTACTTTTACAAATGACCAAATCAACATGATATACCTATTTTTATTTATTCAGGATCCAGAGATGCCTGATTGAAAATGGTCAGACAGAAGACAACTGCACCCACCATAAAAAAAAACTTAAATACAATATAAGTTCTCATACAAGTATATCAGTAGAAATGCAGACTGGAGGTTTGTCTTATGGAAAAACATGACACTTTCTGCTAAAGCATAATTAGCTAGAACTTTGAAAGTACATCAGTACTGGAAGCGGAACTCGCCATAACACCTGGTACATGTAACACACACCTAGTCCACACTTTTCAGTGGTCCATAGCAACTAGTTGCTCGGTACAGATTTAGGTTTGGAGTTGGAGAAGTCAGGCATTAGACTTATGTACAACGTCACGCTGCACTCTGCTTTAATGTTTCATGCATTTGGAGTGTTGCATCTTGTTCTGTAGGAATTTCTGATGACTCACATTGTGTGTTTTTCCACAGATTTTCACAGCTACAACTTTTTTCTGAATGGCATGCATAGAAGATAAGCAAAGACTTTATTCATCCCACACTGGGGAAATTACTTGGTACCAGCAGCATACAGCATTGAGACAGAATAAATTATAGTGCACATATGCAAGTAGATTATACTACCTCTACACACATCCCACAAGAAAAATATAATAAAAAAAAAAGTATAGGCCTGAGGCTGCAGTCTAGACCAGTGGTTCTTAATTGGTCTGGGTTCAGGACCCACCATCACCCCTTAATGACGACCCAAAAATCAAGGAAAATGTACATCTTCTCAAATGTATTGAATGAAAAGATCATGCAGTTTGATCCTGAGATAATAGAATAATCACAGAATGCCAACACAAAAAACAAATTTAATGATAAACCAGGACGACCAGCAAGTGGAGATGCTAGAGGGGAAATATTCTTTTACCCTCAATTAGCTGCATTTTAATGAAACCAAAACTTTTCACTTCAGTAACTTCAGCCTTTAACAGATTCAGTGCTTTCATGCACAAACATTAATTAAAAAGTTCAACTACTAGCAAATACAAGTAAATATGCAATGCGGGAGTATTCGGTGGAATAAGTGAGGGGCTGCTGCTTAAACACGAGGGAACAATGCATCAGAAAGGACCGACAGGAACCCAGATCACCGCCATACCATTCTGGTGTCGGGACCGCTGGGTCACGACCCTGGGGAGGAGGAAAGACCGGAGCTGCACGGTGTGGGCTGGGAGCTTTGGGAGGCTGCTGGAGATCTGGAACTAACGCCAGCTGGGGACAGAGGCTGCTGATGTTGCCTGACAGTTCCGTCAGACTCCATGATTTTTGAGAGAGCCTGCTCATATTGTCCCAGACGGGAGCCCTGATTGGAGAGAGCCTGGCGTATGGCCTCAGTGTCTGCTAGGTCCATGACAAACAGCAGAACGACCAGGACGGGACTGGAGCATGCTGGGAGTGGGAAGTGGAAACCAGGCTGGGCTAGACACCAGGAGGGAGACAGGGACAAGAGCCAGGAACCAGGAACTGAGGAGGACGGACAGGACATGGTCAGGTAAGGATGAATCTCCTCAATAGGTAACTGACAGTACTCACGAAATGCTGGAATGTGACTAACAGAGGTTAATACAACAATCTGGTGAGGAATTAATTGTAAGATTAGAATCCCTTGTTGTATTGATAGATGCCACAGAGAGATGATAAAGGAATCCATCCATCCATCTTCTACCGCTTGTCTGTGGGGTCAGGTCGCAGGGGCAGCAGCTTGAGAAGGCAGCCCAGACTTTCCTCTTCCTGGCTACCTCATCCAGCTCTTCTGGAGGGACCCTGAGGGGATCCCAAGCCATCCAGCATGTCCTGGGTCCTCCTCCCAGTGGGGCATGCCCGGACACCAGGGAGGCATCCAGTAGGCATCCGGACCAGAATCAGAATCCTTTTATTGTCATTGTCAAATGTTTCCATCAGGAATGAAATTACATTACATCCCACTGAGAGGGAAGGAGCTGCAGCACATGCGGGAAAGTGTGTGTGTGTGTGTTGGGGGGGGACAGGGGGGTAGGGGGAGCATAATTATTAGGGAGCATAATTATGATCACATACAAAAAAACTCATAGCATGATTAGCAGACAAGTTGCAACACAAAACATTCATAACAAAGCAATAGATTTCCAGAGAGCCTTGGTTCTGTTGAGTGTAATTGGGCCCATTTGGATGTGTGAATGTCTTATCAGTCCTGATAGGGAAGTCGATGCACCTCTCTCAGCATGTCCAAAGATGTAACAAATTCCATCGCAATTGCCATGGCGACCGTGTCCTTAAGAGTTCACATTGACCCCAAATCAGAGTGACCACATTGACCCCAAATCAGAGTGTGCCACAGGGAGGATCAGCCACAGGGAGGGAGACAGGGACAGGAACCAGGAGCTGAGGAGGACAGACGGGACAACGTCTGGTGAGGATGAATCTTCGAAAGCTAACAGTACTTACAAAACCGCTGGAACATGACAAAGTGGGTTAATACAACGATCTGGCAAAGAAGTGATAAAGAAGCTGGGTATTCATAGCTGTGGGTGATTGCTGGTGATCAGCAGCTGGTCTGACTCCTGTACACCTGCCTCCAACCTGGCTCCTCTCAACGCGAAGTAGCAGCTGCTCTACTCCGAGTTCCTCATAAATGACTGAGCTTCTCACCCTGTGGAGGCCTGCGGAGACCAGCCACCCTGCGGAGGACACTCATTTCGGCCACTCGTATCCTGGATCTTGATCTTTTGGCCATGACCCAAAGCTCATATCATCTGGTGTGAGAAATACTTTGGTCTCACCTATGTAATCTGTTAGTGTAAATTCAAAAGTTAACAAATAGTGATCAGAGAGAAGAGAGTTGTGTGTGACATATGCCATATGTCAGTCCAAGATCGAGAGTGTGACCTATCTAGCGGGTGGGTTTGTTTATATGTTGAACAAAGCCAATTGAATTTAAATGCAAGTAAAGGTGTTACTACAACTGTCATGTCTAACAACAACATAAATATTAACATCACCCACTATTATAACTTGGTCTGTACTAAGCATTAAATCTGATAGGAGGTCAGAGAATTCAGCTAAAAATTCTGAGTAGGGGGCTGGTGGGCGATAAACAATAACAAATAAAACTGTTTTTTCTATTTTCCAGTTAACATTTGAGATTCTTATTCAAATTCCCACCTGTGTCCTCACCGCTACAAATGAGCAAAAACGTTGTTATATTCCTTGTGAGACGGTGTTTTCAAAAGCTCGAGAAACATTGTACAACAAACTGCCTCAACCCAAGCACACTAGAAAATCTTGTTTATTTGTTTTTTTTTTAATAAAAATGAATACAAATGTAAATTCTTGAATTGCTTTTATTGCTAGTTTAATTAACAATGGATGTTTTCCAACTTTTATTGTGGCATAAATTGAATCATTGCCAATATAATTTGGCTTCTCTGACAAGAATAAAAAAACAACTCTTTAATGTCCATTATATGTTTTTTTATTAAGTGACATTACTTTAAAAACAAATTCAAGTCTATAGAATACTGACTTCAAGGGTATGAATACTTATGTAAACTTATTTTTATCAAAAACATTCTTTGTCAAAATGTGTTTTCACCCTGACACTAAGGAGTTGTTTTTTGTAAGTTACTGTCAAACAAGGCAAATTATATTGACAATGATTCAATTTATACTGCAGCAAAAAGTGAAAACATCCAAGGAATATGAATACTTTGAAAGTAGTAGATTTAGTCACTTTTAAAACTCTTTTAATAATATACAAGGCTACTCACAACACATTATCAGAAAACGTCCAGAAATTGTTCTGAGAAAGACAAGGAAATTATGGATTAAGAGGCGAGTGCCAGATTAAACATGTGAATCATTGGAAAGGAGAAGAAGATGATGTTTTATCAAACCAGTGTGTTCGTATCACTCCAAAAAGCGTGTGTTTCACAAAGTGGAGTGAAATTGTGGAATAAGCTGGACAATGATCTAAAAGGTAGCACAACCCTGCATCAGTTTAAAAAACGTTACAAACAGTTAACTTTGACGAAATATGCAAATAAAGAGATTATGTAAAGCATTGTGTATTGGGTATTAACGGCAATGTCGCTGCATTTATTCTGTGTTGATGTTGTGAAATGAGCAAAAGCTGTGAGACCTTAATCTTGTTTTATTGCAAGGTGCTTCTGTGAGAGGGTGCACATATTATAAGTTTTCTTCCTTCTGCTCCTTTTCATTCATAACTTTTTTCTTTTTTTTTGGATTTTTTGATATTAACATATGTTGTTTTATGTTGGATGAATGAAATGAACTAAATAAACTAAGCTAAACCACTTTTGCAAACCAATGTATACATGCACATGATACAGAAATAACCATTGTTTATTGTTACTGCATGCTGAAGTTATACATTTCAGCTCAGATCATAGTAATATGGCATTAACTGTCTTACAGTACGTCTAGTTGCACAACAGATGGCAGTACTCAGTGTTTCAATGCGGCCTAGTCAACCCTTTGGCCTGAAAGCCTTGGTGATTCATGGGGCTTCATTTGACCATCATGACCAGAAACACATTATAATCGCCCGTACAGCTACTGAGCTCCTTTGGCATTGTAACCATAGCAAAACAATCTAGTTTTATCAGCCTTTATATGCAGTGACATTGTTTAAGATATGCTTTAACATATTACAACCCTGCATCAACAGGAGAAATAATGAGAGCAGCAACAGTGAGCTGTTGTTTAGTGCAGCTTTGCTCAGTGGAATGAGGAAGCAGTTCACACAGTTCATGGGTGTACACTGCCACTTACTGGCGAACACTAAAAATAGCATCCCACTACAAGTTGACCACAAAATAATGAATTAAAACTCTTTTTTTTCAGGTTATGAGACCTCTTACATAGAAATATTAACTTAAAGTATCTTAAAAAATTAAATTAATCAGAAAATGTGAGCATACACTTTGCGTGCGTCAGACACAGATATATTCCAAGATGACAATGCCAAGATTCATCAGGCTCAAACTGTGAAAGAGTGGCTCAGAGAGCATGAGACATCGTTTTCACACATGGATTGGCTTCCACAGAGTCCAGACCTTAATCCCATTGAAAGTATTTGGGATGTGCTGGAGAAGACTTTGCACAGTGGCCCGACTCTGGGTGGAAATAACCCTTGCCTTAACCCCAACCAGTCGAGGCAGATGGCCACCAACCCAGAGCAGTCGGTTCTGCTGGATGTTTTTCTCTTCCTATGATGACGACTGTTAATTTGTTATTCGACTGTGTATTATAAGATAAATTTATCTTATAATGATAACAATAGTTCTAAAATAAAACAAAAATGAATTTTTTTTTACATCTGAAGTCTTCAACAAAATGTAAAAAAAAAGAAATAAATATTTTCATTTTAAAAATTTGTATCATTTTTGATCAATCAGACATGATTCATAATTCACTTCCACCAGGGGCAAAAGAAAAGTACAGTATGCAGCAGGGTTTTGAGCAAAGTTTTTTCCATATGGTGATGTCTAAGAAACGTGTGCATCAAATATGATTATACGGTTAATCCTCGTTAACCCTATAATTAACCCTATGAGATACATGTATTTTAAGTCAGGCATCTCTAGATACTCCTGGAAGTTTGAACAGATGCCACTTCATTTTCTGCAACAACAACAATGAAGTTAGCTCAACTCGTATTAAATATTAAACTTTTGTTTTCACATGTTTGAAATATATTTTCATTCATTCAAAAATGAAGCAAATTACAAAAAACTAAGTAAACAATGAAGAAATAATCAGAAATGAACCAAATAAGCAATAAATACGTAGTAAATATGCAACAAAATAAACAATACCAAAAAAAACCCTAAATCAACAAAAATAAAGAAAACAAACAAAATGAAAAAATAAAAAATAAAATAAATGAACACAATAATAAATAAGGAAAGTAATGAACAAAAATGCAAAAAAAAATTAAGAACATGGATATGACTGCACAAAATGAGCAAAAATAATTAAGGACAATCAAGAAAATGACCAAAAACAGCCCCAAAAATACACAAAAGGGAATCCTAAAGACCCCAAAGTTACATATCATCTAAATTTAGAAACAAATGCACAAACTAATCATGAAAATTTTGAAAAATTAATAAAATAAAGCAATATAGCAAAAATGAACCAAAAACAATTGACAAAATGAATAAAAATGTGCAAAAAAATCAACACAATAACATAACAAAACAATCCACAAATTGTACCAAAATTAACAAGATAGTCAAGAATAAAAAATACCAAGAAATCAACCAAACAATAAAGGAAATAAACAAAATAATAAAGAAACAAATAAATGAGCTGAATTAACTGAAAAATACTAGTGGTGCGGTCCTTTTATGGGATCAATAAAATATCGATCGATCTATCTATCGACCTATCGCTCTATCTATCTGATCTGATCTGATCTGATACACTGATATAAATCCGGTGACTGTCGGCCATACATACAGAAGGCAGTGTGTTTTTTGGATCAACGTGTGAATCAAGCCTTCTCTCTGTTGTTGCTCCATGACTCACAGCTTCTTCATTGATGCCCTTGGTTTGCACTGACGTCTGATGAGCCAAAAATCACTGCTCTCATTCAGAACAAAAATGTTAGCTTTCCCACTTGGAATGTCAGCGAGGTAATCGGTGCTTACATATTCTACATACTGCAGCAGCTGTTCCCAAGCATTGGGGTGAGCTGTGGGAGAATTTATTCAAGGAAACAAGAACCATGTTTTTTGGTACTGAATATCATTTTTGATTATTGTGATTGTAATACTACTGTCAATTAATGAGAGCCTGTATTACAGTGCTTATAAGTATTAAAACCAAGGACAATGCTGTTCAGTGAGGCCAATGCAGAAGTAACTTTACGTTGACATTCCACCGCTTGGCCGCTGGGGAACTGATCATCTGACTCCAAAGAGATACATGTGATTCTATGTGAAAAACTAAGCGAATAAATTTTTTTATGGGTCATCATGGTCTCAAACATTTTATTTGGATCCTCTAATAAGTAAGTTGATGGTCCATCTTTAACTTTTTGCTCTGTTATTAAGATATTACAGCAAATTATCCAACAAAAATCACTGAGGTTTGATTGACATGTCGCTGTAGCAACAGCTTGCTAGTGAAGTCGGACCAATTCGGACCTTCATATCTTCTATTTATGTGGAAGTGTTTACACTGACAAACCTGTGATATGACTTTGTTTGACACTGCATAGTGAAGTTTTACCACATCAGTAAGATAGCGGCTAATATTAGCTTCCCATGAGTCCCCTGGTATGAACGGTTTGTAAACCCCACTGCCGTTAATCCAAGTATGGTTACATCCTGTTTTTGGCTCCAACATGCCATCCAGGAAGTGACAATTCAATTGGCCTCAAAACGACCCTTCAGAAACTAATGGGTGACGTCACAGTCACTTAGTACATAATTTATACAGTCTATGATTAAAAATCACCAAAATAAAACAAAACTGTGATTTCAGTAGCCTACATCTCTTCAAATTGGGTCATTTACCTGCTCTATATAAAGTAAGCCTCTTAATATTATAAGATAGCAGTTATTAAAACGGTCAAGAGCATTCATTTGTGCAGAAATTCACTCATTGTCATGATTTATACATTAGCGATTTGGGTCATGGCAATTTGTTATTTCTACAAATTGGGTGCCCAGACAAAAAGTTTGGGAACCACCAGGCCTGGTTCTCAACAGGCATATACAGTATTAGGGGGCAATCACAAACGATGGGAGTGTTCTTGTCACACTTTATGTTAGGTTACATATGCCAGTTTTGTTTTCACATGTTTTTAATTAACCATAAAAAGGTCAGTGACAAAAATATCTGGTGGTAGATAAACAAAACAGTTGAGGAGGTAATTCAGAGACTGATAAAAACCTTTTTAGCAGTTGTTTTGGAAAACTGCAATCCTTTAGTTGGTCATTTGTTTGACTTACAGTATCCATCTGTCACTTGTGTATGGCACACGCCCCACCCTCACACACATAAAAATATGCAGTGTTTTCAGACACAATAGTGCAAAAACAAAAAAACAACAAAAAAAACTAGTTCATATTCATTTTCACACGACACAATACTAATGTTTTAATTTAGGAAAACTTCATAAATCAATATTTGGTGGAATAACCCTGATTTACTTGCATCTCCTTGTTAAATAATCAGTATCTGATTAAGTAGAATGAGAATTCAACAGACGCTGGAATGGAATGGCTTAAATTTGATTGTGCCTGTTGGGAAAATCTGTTTACATGCTGACTATAATAAAAACTTAACTCAAATCCAACCATCGTATATTGCGCTGACATGAATTGCCAAAAATAAAAGCATATTAATAATACTGGGAATTTAAGTGTTGAGTCTTAAAATGTGTATAGGATCAAATCATTTTACTTTAAAGTATTTTATTGCAGAGGAGGGATTTCGTTTATGTAAAAATGGGGGTGTCACATCCTCCCATGCCCCATGTGTGCGATGCCCATGATTATGTCCCCTCGAAGTTTTGCCGTTGAACTTAACTCAGTCCTTTGTCCTGCTCAGTGACACCAGTGTCAGATTACTCCCTGGCTAATTTGCATACCGACGTTTGGATATTTGGAGGGCAGTTGAATAAGAGCTTCCACAATGTCTGCACAGCTTGCACACAACGGCTGCACAGTTACTTTAAGGAAACACTGTACATCTGATGATTTAAAAAGTATGTTTATATAAGCACTGTACCTAAGTGTAAAGGATAAAAACAGTATTTTTCCATCATTTCCCTCCTGTTTATACTTTATGCTAAGCAAAATCACACTTTATTCAGGCTATAAAATACAGTATTAGGTAAATCATTAGAAGTCATAATGATGAAATGTATTAACACCATTTCCATTAATACATCAGTTAATACTACTAATACCACTTTTTTTCATTTTACTGAGCAAAAAGTTAAAGAGGTCACCAGGTCACTTATGAGAGGGTCCAAATAAAATGTTTGAGACCATGATGACTCATGACAAAAATACATTCACTTAGTATGTTCAGAGAGGAACGTAACGGTATGGGAGTCAGGTCTCCTTGGAGCCCACTGAACGGTCCCCAGTGGTCAATCACGGTATTACAAGTTTAAGTCACTTCTGCATTAACAGCCCATGTTATTGCCCACTGGTTTGCACACATGCAATATGGGTCATATATTTGTTTTGAGTGAGTGTTTAATTTTTTTGTAAAGCCTGATTAGTCCACATTTGTGGACTGAACAACACAGCTAAATGTGTGGGTGGTGCCCTCCAAAAATGTACCAAAATCCACCTGCAATATTCATCACAGAATTACCTACAGAATTTGGGAGCTGAGAGAATGTACCGCAACAGCGTGCCATGACCTCGAGCCAATCGAAGACTTGTGCAGTCAGCTTGGGCGTGCTGTACATGCTAGAGTGGTCGACACAACCATGCTAGTTGACCTTCAGCAACTCCTGGGTGAGGAATGGGACGCCGTGGGGAGGGGGTGCCACGCTGTTGTGGCTGTGCATGGATGTTCTGACTGAGATCCCTGACAGTTCTGGTAGTTCAACCTCTTCGGTTCTGATCACCTTCCCTCTCTTCAGTGCCATCCAGGGCACTTGTCCAATGTGACTGACATTCTGATGTCAGTCACATTGCTGTAGCTTCTGCTGACGTGGATCACGTGGTGATGCCTTACTCACCCTTGGCATACAGCTTGATGTTATCCATGTAGAGGAGGCTGGCAGTTGCACAGATTGTCCATGATTCTGGAATGCGCTTTTTTTATCTTCTTTTGGACCGGATCTGAAATGGACTCTGTGTGGTTGCCTGGATACACCATGGTTTGGTGGGACTGAGATGCCAAAAAGACCAGAAAGGTGAGTGGAGGAGGACTTGTTCTTTATAAAACAAAAGATGGTTTAACCTTGGTCATATTACTATCAAGCAAAAAGTCTGCTGTGAAGATAATGAACTTTTGGCAGTTGGTCTCAGACCATATTATGAATCAAGGGAGTTCTCTCATATCATCACAATTGTTATTTACATTCAACCTAGAGCAGAAGATTCTGTGACGTCCAATATTACTCAAGGCACTGTTGCTAAGCTACAAAACCAACATCCGGAAGCAATTTCTGGAGATTTTGCCCATATCACACTCTCCTCTCACTGCTCTGACTGGTTTTACACAGTATGTTCACTGCCCACCCAGGAAAAATAAGGCCCTTGAGCTGCTGTATTCAAAAGTTAAGGAGGCTGACAGTGCCACTGCTCTACCACCGCTCGGCCAATCAGATTGCAGCTGTTCTGACTAACCTGTAACAACCCGTACCATCAGAAAATGGACTCCAAAGGCCGGTGAAGCTCTAGAGTAGAGGTCTTCAACAGGGAGTCCCCAGGGGTCCACAAATGTACTGGGGGGGGGGGTCAAAATTTGGGTTGATTAGACAGTTGTTTAATATTTTTTCCTCCCAATGTTTTTCCAAAAATTAAAATCTATGCAAAAGTGGATTTTCCTCACTCACCTTGGATTCATTGTAATGTCTGGAAATTTTGACCATAGCTGTGTCTCAATTCGAGGGCTGCATCTTTTGGAGGCTGCATTTGACGGCCGATGACATCATAGTCGAGCGACAAGGCTGTCCTATTTCAAGGGCTCCTTCACATGCAGCTGAAAAATGCGACCTTCCTCAGCCAAGTAATGACGGACGCAACCATTGGTATTAGTGCTCAGTTTTAAAACAGTGGTGTATTTTACCTATAATACAAAGTCTATAATACGAGGGACCCTTGTCAATGAACGCAAATGTTAAGGAGTAAACTTAACAGCACAAACAGTAAATGAGAGAGTGATGCGTTTCCTTTTTATTTGCTGTGCTTTACAGTGCTGTTGTGTTTCTAACGGATGGGGATACATGCATTGGTTCTGTGCTGTGGCGGCAATGGGGCGGTGACGGGATGTGCAGGGGTGGCAAAAATTTATCCATAATGTGCATGAACAACATGCAAGATTGTTTCAATATGCAATATGCATAATATGATATTAAAATTTTTTGGTGAATTCCGCTTTTATTTCAATGCTATGAGCATTGAACATACAAGTGAAATGTTTTTTACAAGTATAAATTTAAGGACATTAAAGTTGGGGGGCAGCTTGAGTGCAAGGCTCTACAGTAGAGACAGATCAGCCCATGGTTCGTGTCACATTTTCCAGTGTTTTCCATTTTCCTGTTTGCCTCCCTCTGTTAACATGATTGTGATTCTGAAACATGTCTTCTTCTTTTTTCTCTGTGAGTAGGACCATTCTGGAAGAATTAAGACTGCAGGAGGAAGTCATGACTATGGGCAGAAGGAAAACAAGTGTTTATATGTCATGTTATTATGTGTTGCTGCTATGAAAGGAAACAAAATTAAATCTAACTGTTTTTAATACACTATTGCGATATACAGTGGGGACAATAAGTATTGGGAAATGTAAAAATGTGCAAGTTCACCCATTTAAAAAGATAAGAGAGGTT
>JAQQAE010016030.1:0-11880 GCA_029823295.1 Pseudamia nigra
TGGTGCATAGGCACTGATTAAACTGACTGTCCCCTCTGAGGAGTGAAGCTGAAGGGGCAGAATGCGTTCGCTTCCCTGGGTGGAATAATGGATCCCAGGAGGGTGTTCCTAACTGCAAATCCAACTCCACGTTCCCTGGTCTCGTCAGGTGGTTTCCCCTGCCAGAAAAAGGAGAAGTCCCTCTCTCTCACAGATCCTGACGCTGCGAGCCTGGTCTCTTGGAGAGCGACGATGTTCATCTGCAGTCTGCACAGTTCCATGTCGATGACTGCTGTCTTGCGAGCATCGCTGATTTCTTGAAGATCGTCAGAGAAACCTGGTGTCATTGTTCTGATGTTCCATGTGCCCATCTTTAGGGAAGGTGTTTTCTTCTTTCTGTTGTTGTTGCTTGGTGCGAGGTTATCTAACCGCTTGTCAGTTTTCACCCTAGACCCCACGCACCCGGTGAGGTTAATGGTCCATGGCGAGGCAGCACCTTATTGGCTGCCATAGCCAGTCAGTGGTTACGGTACAGTACAGTAGTTGTCAAATAACTGCACACACATAGATATTCTCCTATGAAAGTCAAAACCTCACTTTTACTTTCTTAAATATTCATGTATGAGGTTTATTAACATTTTGGATTAATCAAGAGCACTGTAATTGTTCAATAATGCAATTATCCTCAAAAATACAATTTGCCTAATAATTGTTCACACAGTATTATGTTATGTTACATATTTTATGTGAAATCTAGGGGTAAAATTGCAGAACATCACGCCCTACTTTACTTATAGTGGCCACAATCACACAATATCCCATGTTAGTGTCAGAAGAGAGAGGCTGTTCAGAGCTACTGTATAAACAGGGTGGAGTATGTGGAAGTGACCTACTTCCCGCATAGATATAAATGGCTCTTCTGAGGTGGCAAAAATGCACCTATTATTTATTTGTATTTATTTTTGCATAAGTATACACTATGAAATTATATTGTGAATAATATATACAATTTCTGCAGTTCAACCTTCCTAATGACCCCTAAAATAGTATACACATGGCCTTTGGCCACATGAACTATATCACAATTGCAACCTTTATGTCTTTTTGTGGTTGTTTAGAAGTCATTGTGAACTGACTGCACTGACTGACTTGATGCATTATTCAGAATCTCATGCCCCATTATCGTGGAGTTAAGATGGACGTTCACTTTGAACATTGCATTTACTACTACTTTTGCCTGGAAGGTAAGCTTTGAAATGGATTTTACACTTGGTACACATATAATTTCAGCTACAAATATGAGTGAAATGTCCTTGAGTCCTATGCAAAGAGAGGAGAGAAACAAGAAGATGTATATTTGTACTAATGGAGATGGAACTCGCTACTCTGCAGTTTTCTGATATCAG
Organism: Pseudamia nigra; assembly: GCA_029823295.1. Taxonomy (NCBI): domain Eukaryota; kingdom Metazoa; phylum Chordata; class Actinopteri; order Kurtiformes; family Apogonidae; genus Pseudamia; species Pseudamia nigra. Next base: position 1,386 of record JAQQAE010016030.1, read on the forward strand.
TTGCTATCACATCCAGAATAAAGCTTGCACAAGGTACAACACTGTTTCAAAAGTCCGTTCAATTAAAAAAAAAAAAACTCACTCTTCTTCCTAAACCAAGGTAAACTGCACTTACAGTACATATTGTCAGGATCTAGTGATGAACCAAAGGGGTTCAAAGGTTTTACAGCCTAAATGTCTCATGAGATCAAACACAGAACAGAAAACAACAGAAATCTAAGATATAAAGTCTTTAAGTTTATACCGTAATACAAAGCTGGGATTATGCAACCACTGATAAGCAAACACGAGTAACATGCTAAATCTGTTTGTGTCGTGTGTATCCAAATGCAGACAGCTGTTTATATTGAAGTGGGGAGCAGGGATGCATATGATTACACCACTTTGCATTCTCAGCACTGAGTAGGATGAAAAGTTAAACAGCAAACAAAGGAATGCTCTTTCTCTACCAGGAAAACACTGTTTTGTAACTAAGCTTATGCACACCTGTGTGATTGTGTAACTGAAAGCCTGAATAAATAACTGCAAGAGGCTAGTGAAGCAAGAGTAAATGGATGAGCCTCCGCATAAGGCCTACATAAAAGTCACATGGCCAGATCCACACAAAATGGATAGCACTGGCTAGGTGCAGAAGAAAAGACACAGCTTCAGTGCAGGCAGTTTGCACCAAAGACTTAGTGCAAATGATACGAGGGTGAAAAATGCCCCATAAGTGCCGAAACTGAACGCTAGTTGCTCACTTTACATCAGAAGTTCTAGAGGAACAGGTCTTTCTGTGCACATTAGCACACTGACTGGTCGTTAATGGAAACTGCAAAAAGTTTTCCTCAATACAACACACTGGACAATAAAGACAATGAACTCATATTTGCAGACTTCACAGTAAGCTTTTGAACACCACCATGGTATTGATGATACATGCATTACAATTAATAAAATAAAATCATGGTTGATTGATGTGAGCATTACTTTTAGGGACAGAAGAATCCTACTGTATTTCCATATAAGGTGATCAGGAGCCAATAAGGTTTCATTCTGTCAGAGTGATAGTCTGTACTGCGGGTAGCTCATAATGATGCCATGAGAATTGAAAGTGCAAGTGAAATGTATAAATAATACTGCAAATACACCAAGATGTCTTAAGAAATCTTATGTACAAATTTAACTGTCATCTCAATCACTCTGAGAATTATCTCGTTTTTTTGTAAATAGTGTTTAACACAACATGCTACCAACACCAACTGTGGAAACCTTGGTATTAACGTCTACTTGTGTTCCATTTATGTGTATGTATTTATTTAGCTTCTTCATTGGTTTTATGTAACTTATTTTATGTGTTGTTTGGTCCCTGAGTCTGAAATAAAGTGGAATTAAACTGAATTTTTCAGATGTGCACTTTTAAAGGTGCAGTCAACAATGCTGACAAACTTGCTAGTAGTCATAGACTTGCTAGTAGTAGACATAGTCCTGCACTTGTCAGGTCATAAGTCACAGGTACATTGCCTCAAGATGTAATGGACAATAATTTTATGGCTTTGTTATTTTTTACTGGTTTGTAATTCTGTTGAGCTGTTAGTCAAACTCAAGTTAGGTGAGATCTTACTATACAATTCAGTTCATTTCTTGATTACCTTGCAATTCAATCAGGACTGAAATTTAATAGTTGCTAACCACTTTTAAGATACCTTCAAATGTGACTCCAAGATTCATCACAGACACAGCATGGTATTTTATATAACCATAACAAGTTGGCTTTACTTATTTGCAGCAACACAAAACTAAGTTAGGTCTTCTAACTTTATGATTAAGCTTTTATGGGGTTTTCTATTAGCACCCACTCAACTCGGTTATTAGTATTTCCATTGGGTGATAGTACTTATTACCATGTAGAGGTTGACCGATTATTGGCACCGATATTTGGAATTTTGGCGTATATTGGTATCTGTGTTTTTTTTATTTCAATCCGACTGGCCAAAAAATCTATTAAAAACTGTTTAATTTCGGTTCAGACACTGCTGCCCCTCTCTCTTTCTCTCTCCTGCACTTCTGTATCCAGTATTGTTCAGCCCATGGCGCAATCTGATTGGTTAAACAGCCACAGTATGTGTAAGTGGCAGAGCCACTCAAATGGAGACGGTCCTCACACACACACATGGCGGAGCCGTAAAGTTTTGTGGTGTGTTTCTGCACATGACAAAATGCATGTGAAATCAGCAGGCTGCAGGCCACTGATACTGATTGGCCAAGAAGTGACATCACTGGAAGCGTCTGAAGAGCAACTCGACAGAAGAATCAAACATGGGATTTTTAAAACCTGGCAGTAGTGACCATTTGTTTTTATTATTTCTATATAACAAAAATGACAAAACAACACTATGTTCCAACAATGAGGTGCAGACAGTTCATGGGAGTTTTAAGCTCCCTTGCTATGAAGACACCACCAACATTGAGGTGGTATTTGATTGTTATGGAAAACAAAAGAAACTGAGTAAAGTAGAGCTGTGTCAAGTGGAGAGGAGTAATGCTAAAACTGTGTAATGGAAAAGCACCGTTGGTTTCACATTGTGGTGCTGGTCCCAGAATCCAAAATTTCAGCTTTAACAGCATTGCATTTCCCCATATAACAATGAATGTGGTGCTGCTTTGCACTTTGTACCTTTGGATGTGAAATGCCCATGAGCTTCAAAGCTTTTCCCCAGATTTTTTTTTCTTTTCAATGAGACTAAAATCAACTGACAGCACAGCCAATTGACTATGAAGCAAATATAGCAATTTGCATCTCCAAATGTGGATTTAGGATGACGTCTCTCTTAAGGTACTTTTTATGATTGTTGATTTACTTTGCTTCTATCATGCCAGCAAGTGTAAACAAAACAACTCGATGTAAAGTACTTTTGAGCTCCTATGTGATGATGTAAAACAAACCAAACTTTCCAGGATAGAGTGAAAGTCTGTGCAGATTACCTCAGTGCAGATGAGATTATACTCACACCTGTTTGGGCCACCGAATGTGCTGAGGTGTATCTGTGTACATGCATTTGGGCATATATCTTTGTGCATGTGTGTCACCTATTTTGCCTGGAGGAACTCTGTGTGTGCATGCGTGTTGAACCATGGCTTGAGCTCTGAGCTGTCTGTGAGTCATCTGGCCAGGCAGGCAGGCATTTCTAGAGCTGAAAGAAGCTGCAAAGCCAGACAGGCTGAGCCAAGGCTTTCTCTGGTTAGAGAGCAACTCACATACACAATCACAAATATATGCTGTATTGCCACTTTTTGGTCTTTCCGCTCATTCACGCTCATCTCTTTCTCTCTCCTCTTCTAGCCATTTCCCCTGCCCCCACCAATCTATTGCTAGTACTAAATAATTAGGTAAATAATTAGGAAACAAAGCAAAGATGCTGCCTCCTTTCTCTCCTGCTTATTTAGAGACACAGCAGTGTTTGCAATGATGCAGTGGCACTTCATTATGGCTGGTTGTTTGTTCTGTCTGCTGCAGAACAAGTGGGTGTGTGATATAGAAATGGATTCAGAAAGGAGATGAAATAGAGAGCAAAAGAAGGGTGCATGGGCGTGGGGATGTTGTCAGAACCAGCTTTAATTTTTAAGGGCTAAAGTTTTAACTTGACCTTGATGGGACTGTGCAAGAAATCCACATAATGCTATTTGGCTCTGACATGTATGTGTGTCTGTAGGTTCTGTTCAACTGTATCTAAACAGCATGAGTCTATTATTGTCAAACTGCACACATGTATGTACAAAGTCACATATACAGAGAATTTTTAAAAATGTGTTAAACACACCTCTGTGCTGCACCTCATCCCTCATTTTGTACCTTGTATGCAACGATTGTCTATTACTTTTCTATGTGCTCTTTTCGTAGAGCTGGTTGAACAGAGACAGTGGCACAGAAAAAGTTGGCTGGGCAGTGTGGTCACTGTCTCACATAGAGTTCTGTCTTCAGTATGGTGAAATGTCAATGTCTGGTCAACCCTATGGTCATGTCGCTTATCTAACGACCCTAACTCTCTCAGACTGTCTCTCCCTTAACAATGCAACATTGCATCCTAAATCAATGATGCTTGACCCAAATACATGAGCTGAGAGAACAGATGTCTTCAAGGCCTTTGTTTCACAAACAAGACTATGTTCTTCCAATATCTGCCTTCTCTGATGGCAGTGATGAGTATTGGTCTGTAAGTGTACATGTCATTTAGATTATCATAAACCAACTGGTGCAGCCTGGTTTTGGACCAAGGGTGTCCCAAAAGGCTATAAAACTTGAAGGAACTTTGAATTTAAGCATTTATGTGATCATCCTGTTGGTGTTCAGATCAGTGTGTCCTATGCATGAAATAAAAAGAACCAGTTTGATAAGTCAATTGGAGATCCAAGTTGAGGCTGTTTGTATGTCTGAGTCTCTCTGACTCCACCTGCAGCATACGTCACAGCCTCGGACAGCTCTAGTCTTTTCTGTCTCGTTAGTTAATATTTAAGTTGAGAGTTACTAACAGTCCTGATCTCAGTTTTATGTCAAGTTAGCTGACCGTGCCTTCATTTAGGGAAGAAGCCAAAATGCAACAGTCAGCTGCTTGGCTGGTCTGCAGGCTTCTCCCTCTTTTATTTCATATTGCTAGGTCTCTCTAGTCCCTTATTATAAATACTGTAGTTGTGACTATTTTGAATTTAAACCTGTGTTAACACTGCAGCGTATCATGGCATCTCACAGTTTATGGTCTCTGAGCCAAGATTATTAGTTTGTAGGAACACGATAACAACTTGTACCTGGATTTCTAGGTATTAAAGCAATGTCACTTTTTCTATGAAAACCCTCATGTTTGCTCTTGAATTCTCCTACTCTTCTCTCCTGGCAGCAGTGTCCAAAAAAAAAAAACATTAGATTTTAAATGGAGTGAGTAATGGCCAGCGTCCAACACAGAGTCTAACACAAACTTTAAATAAAAACATGCAAGAAGAGTGGAAAGAGGAGCAGCTACAGTGGATGACTAACATCACTATGTTGCAAAACACAAGATTATAGGAGATCCTTCATCCCCGCGGCCATCAGACTGTTCAACACCACGGCTAATGGCCGACTGAAGATCGAGAAAACTGAAGGCATCCTATCGATGTGATCAGTCTTATTTTGAGCTAGTCAAACAAATTTCCCCGAAAGAGATCAAAGTTAATTCAGTCCAGTTCACTTCATTTCAAAAGTACAAGAGCACTTATGAAATTTACAAATTGTACCTTTAAGTTGTAACAGGGTGACATATGTCAAGATACAGTACATTATCATGGGAGCCTGTTTTCCAACTAAAAATGAACATCAAAAATAACATGCATGAATTATGACCTAAGTTTGCATTTTTGACTTTAGTTTATATTCATAAGGTCACAACGATAAAAGGAGGATGTAGACAGAACTCAAACAATTCAGGAGATTCTGTTCAAGCCTCACCTAGGGCATGTTTCACGTTTTGCCTTCCTGTCCCACTTCAAGCATTGTGTATATTTCAAGGTTTGTTTTTTTCTTTCTGCCATCATCTTTCTCCTAACCTTGCAATATGGCCTTACGATAACCTCAAGCCTCCTTTCAGATGGTATTGAGTCAGCCTGATTCATAGTGGAACATGGCTAATGCTTCTCGTGCAGATACTCTACCAGTGGTGCAATTTTTTCTCTATACTTATATGCTTTATTCATACCCAGGTTGTATTTGAGAGTAGGAACAAATGGTTGTGGTTGTGTAAAATAGAAGAGTTGACCTGACATGGACAGTTTTCTGGCTGCTCAACATTGCATCCTGCGTGCAACAATGTCAGCAGCTTTGTTAATAAAATGTTAAGATAAATAGACAGAGGTGAGTTATTATACAGTGAAATGATGAATGGAATGTTAAATGTAATGAATAAAAGTCCTGCATCATTCTTCATGATAACAGAACTGAATGAGACTGAGAATGAGCTTCACTGTCCCTATAGTATGTCATTTAGGGGATGGGTTGTCCATGATGAAGAGCAGTTTGCAGTGACCTTTTGTCCCTCACTGACTGTTTATATATGAAAATTAATTTTGGGCTACAGGCTACATTACTCATGGCTCTCATAAACAGAGGAGACAAGGACTGGCATTTTGTTACTGATGAACAGGATTTTTTTTTGTCGTAGATCAGACAAAATAATCAATATCGTTGAGAATAATTTTCTTTTCTCATTTGTCTGAACCTTGAGAATCTGTGAAGATGCTACAAACAGATGTGAGTTCACTACATCAGACTTGATTCCAAAAAGACAATTCCATTTCCCTGATCAGTATTTATACCTTTAAATTGTTTATATAAAAATATAGTGATGCAAAACTGCAGAATGCATATTGAATACATTCCTGGAAACACACCAAACATTTCCCTGCCTTTTGCATTGTCTCTAATGTAATCTTTTATCAACGCTCTTGGTGTGTCTAACAATAAGTAGTATTGATACAAACACCCCATCACCATCTGAAAGTACTTAAATTATTTCATTATATTATTCCTGCCAAGGAGATTACGTATGCCACAAATAACACCCTGAACATTTAGCCAAGAAACATAGGATAACACTGTAATAGACTTTATCAAACCACAAAGTTTAATCCAGATATGGACAATATTCCCAATATATTGATCCAGAACGCTTGTACTTACAGTGGCTGAGGAAAAATAGCTTCTGTACAGTAGCAAATAAAACTTTATTTTTTTTTGTGAATAACTATTGAACTGAAAATAACATTAACACTTTATCATTTTTTTCAGAGTCATATCTCTGAGTGCTTTCTACCCTATGGCACTCAAAGAGCTTTGCACTGTTTTCCATTCATCCCTTCACGCACACATTTGTACACCAGTGAACAGTAACTGGGAGCAACTTGGGATTCAGCGTCTTTTTCAAGGACCCTTCAGCCTGCAGACATGAGGAGCTGGGGATCAAAGCACCAACCTTAAAGTTCATGAACGAGCCAATCTACCTACAGAGTCACAGCAACACGGGCTCCTCCAAAAAAGTCCAGCTCATTCTGCATGTCCAGCTGCCTGCACACGCTACCCAGTCCTTCCTTAAATCTGTATTTTCCTGTCTGGGATGAGAACGCATCTGACAAGACCAACCTTGTGTTTCTTGCTACATGTGTCACGGGGCAATTTAATGAGTATACGGCCTTATTGTATTGATATGTAAAGACTGCATGGAATGAGTTGGGAACTCGTGACTATAAAAAGTGTCTGTATGCTCTACTTGTAAACATCACTGCATTCCCCCTTTGGAATTACAATGTTTCCAGAAGCCCATTTGGCTAAATCCCATACTTTTCTGCTCGTATCTGCTAGCATGAATAACTTTCAGATCGCAGCATTGCATCCTGCAACCTTGAATGATGTACATTTCAATAACCAAACGTAGAAGAGCAAAAGAGAGCGGAGCAGCGAGAGGAGAAAGAGACGGAGTTTGAGAAAGAGCGGTGGTCTCCGATGAGTTCTGCAGTCTGTTCCATCCTTTAATTAGTCCCATTGGAATGCCCTCCCCGCTCCACGCTGCTGATCAGCTTCCCCACTATATTGCCAGTCTGTATTTTTGTGCAGGCGCGTGTGGGTCTGTGTGTTTGCATCTTCACTAAAGCCGGACAGACATCTCACGGGCATATGAGCTACTTGAGCTCCCACTGGTCGAGAAGAAAAATATAGCGGAAATACATTAATATTCAAGGAGTTTCCATTCCCTAAGATATCTACCATTTGGAAAAATGGGATGCGTGCATGCTAGTCACTGCAGCAATTAACATCAAGTGATTCTGCTGTCAGAAGACATAGTGTCACTACATAATGGATGAACTGAAAAACAGTTTTAAATAATAAGAGGTGATGTTAATCACTGACAGCAAAATGAAATTTTGTGGGTGAAAATTGTTTTGAGGTTGTAGGTACAGTAACACAGCTACAATTATTTTCAGATACTCCCAGTTGTATTGTATGCTACTTTATCATTAATGATGACTAAATACAATAACAGTCAAAACTTTGGACACACCTTCTCTTTTTGTGTTATTTTCTTTATTTTTATTATTTTAAGCATGGATACTGAAGACATTCAAACTGGATGGACATGTATGGAATCAGAGCCATCGGTTCCTGGAGATAATCTTGAATTATGATTGGCGCTATACAAATTCAATTTAATTTAATCATTTTACTATAATTTAGTTTTTACAGTGGCTTTACACTCTCATTCATCAGTTTCACAAGGTAGTCACCAGCAATTGTTTTCATGTCACATGTTTGTCTTTTCATGAGCTACTTTGTGGCATTTCGTGCCTTCTTCATGTGCTTTAGGCCATCAGTTGTCTTGTGTGGAGGAAGGGTGGATGGAGAGTCGATCGCTCTATTTGTGCTACTACAACTACTGTACAAATCCATATCATGGCAAGAAACTCTGAGTTAAGTAAAAATCCATTATTACTTCAAAGAATAAAGGTCAGTTTCTCTGGCTGATAATTCTAATAAAGTTATCCTCAACTGAAGACATAGCTCCTGGTTTCCCTTTCCTGAGAAGGTCCACATGAGAACCAGTTTGATCATAGTGTTTGATGGTTTTAGCAACTGCACTGTTGCATTCAAATTTCTTGAGATTTTCCACGTTGTCCAACCTTTCATTTTTAAAAAATTCATAATGGACTGTCTTTTCTCCTTACTGCTTGGTGCCATAATATGGATATGTACTGTAGTTGCAGTAGCACTAATAGAGCTGTTGACTGTAATAATCATATCAATACAAATATTCTACCAGAGGAGACAGTAACACTGCCACAACCCAGACTTGTAATCCTGCTTCAGTTTCTTCAGATTTTCTTAGATTGGTTTTGGCATGTGCCCTACGTTAAGCTCTGCTAGCTTGTCGACTATTTTCCCATCGAATCCCATCCTTTGTTTGGAATCACGACTCCAAGTCCTGCTAAATTTTTTTCTATGGCAAAGATGCTCAGAAGCCTGGACCTCATCGTTCGCCCACTTCTCATAGCTTCTCTTTATTTTTTGGTCAATTCTACAAACACTCAATGAAGTTTCGCTTGTGGAAATGAAATAAATAAGTTTGCACCACCATACTGGCTTCTGTGAACAGAAATGCAAATGATAAATGTGTTCCAACAATCAGCATTCTTCAGCACACAGCCCTGCTTCAAGAATTCTGGGGAATCTGAAAAGTCCGACTTCCACACCCTTTACTCTTTCCAGGGAAAATTTGGTTGTCGAAGGAAATATTTTTTCTGTCCGGGTGATCACAGTGAAAATGAGTCAAGGCTTTTCAAAATCCCAGGTAAATGAGAAAAGTTCCTGTGGTGGAAAAGGTGCTTTCCTCATGAATCTGATGAGTGAATTCCATAGGTGTGCAAAGCTGTCATCAAAGCTCAATGTGGCTACTTTGGACAATCTAACATATAAAATATAAAAAAGATGTTCTGGTTTAACAGTTTTGTTTACTACACAATTCCATACATGTTCTTTCACTGTTTGGATGCCTTCAGTATTAATGTACTGTACATTGCTGGAAAATAATGAAAAACCACTGAAACTAAAGATGTATCCAAATATTTGACTGGTAGTTTATAAGGAAAGCAGTAAGGAACTGCAAGCTGCAAATCACTATTTCTCACAAATGTACCATGGTTGTGTATTGTTGTCTGTCTCTTTGTGTCTCTCCATGTGTCCCTCCGCTCAGAAACTATCAATTTGCATGCCTATAAATACTTACAGTATTTTACCTGATATTGATTGAGTCATCCTGAGAATTTAACAGAAAGATGACTATCAGTCTGTGATATTGTGAAGGTCATCAGACTACATACAGTGGCTTTTCTATTCACAGGCGCAGTATGAAAAGAAACTGAGAAATGCCTGATATTAAATGACACAAAAGGAGAACAAAATGCAGATGTAAGCATGAAAAGGATGCAGGTAAAAGATGAAATATACAGAAACAAGTCCTCAGATCAACAATGGAAAAGAAACAGACCCAGTTCAAGTCACTGTGTCAAAGAGAGTGTGAAGAAAATACGGGGGGGGGGGGCATAGTGTGAAGAGATGCAAGATTTCAATATCAGACAAAAAAAGTAAGGAATTTACTAGAAGTCAACCAATTATCAGCGCCAATATTTGGAATTTTGACATATATCGGTGTTGGTGTTTTGTTTTTTAATCCGACAGGCCGATATCAAGAAATCAATTAAAAAATGAGAGCCAAACTGATGCGTAAGCTTCTTGTGTGGAGAAGCTCTGGAGAGCAAACACATGTTGAAGGTAAATGCAGAAAACTCTCCCGAAATTGTAATACATACAGTATCCCAGTGCTCCCGACATGTCTGAATTACTTGAAAGAGGGCTGTTGGTAATGTCAATGTGGAAACAGTCCGTGATTGTAGAAGCCTGTGTGTGTGATTGTGAGAGAGTAAGAAATTCAATTCAGTCTTG
>JAQQAE010016031.1:0-11879 GCA_029823295.1 Pseudamia nigra
GTGTATGTGTGTGTGTGTGTGTGGGGGGGGGGGGGTGTGGGTGTGTGTGGGGGTGTTCTGGTGTGTGTGTGTATCCACATTGATGAGTCCTCAAAAATCACTTAAAATGATCGTCCCTAATAGCAATGTTACTGAAATAGCACATATCAGATTATTGTAGTTGAGGATTATGTTGTTGACAATGTTTAAAGTGCACATTTAATGTCCTTACAATTGTGGACAGAAGCCCTTAAAAGGCTATGACAATAGTTCTCAATAGTGACAATAGTTCTGAGAACTGTCGCAGGAAAGGAAGAGCGACTTCTGCTTCAGAGGAGTTTACTAGAATTACCAGAGTGAGTTTTCAGGTCTCCTCTGCACAAGACAACTGAAGGTCTAAAGTGCATTCAGAAGGCGAGAAATGGCATAAATCAACTCACCTGTGAATTTAAAACCATTGTGGGTGACTCATTCTCTCATCCAATTGTAAATCTAATGAGATGTCATTCAAGCTAAATGTACAATATAAAACATATTTTCTTGTTGTTTCACAGTTTGGATAGCTTCAGTATTAATGGACAATGTTAGAAATAATGAAAACAAAGAAAAAAACACTGAAGGAGAAGGTATGACTGGAAGTGTACATCCTTACCTGATGTTTAGTATTACACTATCTAATAGAAAGGGAGCAGAAAGAGTGAAAATATAGTCTGTATTAATGCAAATGGGGTCATTGGGCTTCTCTAAGTTTATTATTACCATCATAATAAGTGAAACCTTTATTATGGAACAGGTCCTTGCGGTTTCAGAACTTAGGGATTGTTTGTGCTTGCATTTGAGTGTTTAGTCATTTTTAGTTTAAAGCATTTTACATGTGCAAAATGGACCAATTTCAAGTTTCTCATATACTTATATGGAGTAAATAATGGGGTCTGCATTTTGCTTGAAGCTGGTCTTGTTTTGAAAGTAGCACACCGCATTTCAAAGCAAACAGCAAAACTAGTGTTACACAGTCATGCAGCAGTAGAGAGGCACTGAGGCGCTGAGGCACTTCAGAGGAAATATAGGGACTTTACTGGAAATTTGCCCCCAATAAATGTAGACGGAAACAGTGCTCATTTTTAATGTACTATGCTACATTTACTTTCATGCCGGTTATAAACTCTAAATACAGGTACATTTTTGATCATATGTTACATATTGAATCTTTGAGTCAAGAGCAAAATGCAAATGCGAAAAATCACAAGTTACTTTCATCCATAACTGTTTGAATGTTATACTGTTGTTTCCATTTAGCTGATTGAATAGTCATCATAAAACAGTAGCTAAATAAATGGTTTACAAATGCAATCTCTTAGTTTCTAAAATGCAATATAAAAACATCAAAAAGAATCAACTCAAATCACAGTAATGGTGACTATATAAATCGTAGCACACTGCTCATAAATATGTTGCCTCCTCCAGTATAATGGTATTAAGTGTAAGTGCTTACATAATCACTTCACAGTGATAAACAGCACCATATTCTTTATACAGTGCACGTATAGAGTAGAAAGAACTCAGGACCATTCATCATCATCATGCTCCGAGCACCATTAACAATAATTCAGTCTATACAACAACATAAAATCTCTGTTCAGTTGCAGGTGGAGATACACACAGTGAATGTGTGCAGTATGATCACTGAACAGTTTGTAAATCTGTGAACTTGTTCCACGTGGTTGTTTTAATGTCTTCCATGTTTCCTCTGCCTCTCGTCGTATTTTCATATACATACTGTACACAAAGAGAAATGCTCTGGGTGTGTGAGTTGTGTTTAGCGAACTACAAGCAAGCACAGCTCTCAGTAGAGACCACATAGTTTCCTATTAAACCCACACTACTTTTTAAGACAGCTGGGCTTTAGTGAAAGCCAGTGTGTCTCTGTCTGTGTATTCTGTAGTGTTTGTATGAATGGGTGTATCTCTACCATGTACTGTAGGCGTCTTATCTGTGTAGGGTAGCTTCATCTGAAATAGGCGCCATCAGGGGCAGCACAGCTCTAATTAAGGTTGGGTATCTTTTTTCTTCCAATACCAATGCTAAATTGATACTTTTAAAACAGTGGCAATTATTTAATGTATAGGTTTAAGAGAGAAACAATGAGGAAAAAAGAGGAAAAAAAAGCACTTTTAACTGCTCAGTGAACAGTGTCTGAAGCCTCTTTTCTCCTCACTAGGGTGACCAATCCCCTAAACCTTACCCTATCCTAAGTCCTTGCCTTAATGCCATGTGAAGTGTTGTACCCCTTCCCACGCTACATGTCTCCTCCAAGTTTGGTACAAATGAGAGCAGCAGTTTTTGTATCATCTTTCTTCCAAACAACAACAGAAATCTTAGAAATGTGGGAACATAGAGCTGTGGGAACTTAAAACCTAATTTGAAAAAAAAGAGAAAAACTTTCTACATCTTTGGCTCTGACACAGTGAGGAGTACCAAAGTAAAGCAAGTGATTTGGTCCATTAGGTAACAGACATGTTAGTATCCATAGTATATCAATGTCAGATTTTGGATCCCGTCCCGAGCTCTGAGTGTTCTAGTAGAAACACAAATTTACCTCAGCCGTGCCTCTACACATGTTACTGCTTTATGCAGGATAGAAACTTTAGAGAACAGTCTGCCACAAATGACTGTGTCATGGATGAACACAAGAGTTCTGTCCTTTTATTTGGTGAAATTTATGGTGCATCACTACCTAAAACCTGCAGAGACAGTAACAGGTACTGTATGTGGTGACAATTTTTGCCCTTGTTTTTTATAATCTGGAAAACAAAACATTGAAGACAGATGCTATTATCTTTTTAAGGCGCACCTTAAGACATATGTATTTATTTATTTATTCTGCGTGTGTAACTATGCCTCAGTGTAGTCCAGTGGCTTCATAGCAAAGAAGCTCTGTTTTATTTTATTGCTGCCGTGTTTCCCATTATTAAAGATAAAACCAACTGTCAAATATTTATCAGCAATATGAGGCTCTTTGTATAGAGCTTATCTGAACTGTAACTGCTGAAACTGTTTTATATTTCAATGCTTCCTCACACCCTCATGTTTTATCACACAGGGGAGTTGTATCACTAAACGAAATATGCCTTTTGGTGTGAAAGACCATCTGCTATTATCCATGGTCTTGCAATTTGATTTTATGATAAGCTGCACCACACTCCATAACTCCTTTCCTCATTTACATTTCTGTGTGTGTCTATTCTTTACTTTTTTCCAGGCCTGTGGGTTGTGTAACCCTCTGTTTACGTTCATTAGAGGCTTCTATCATGGTGGCGTCATACTCAGGTGTTGAACTGAACCCGTGCTACACTAAACCTACACCTGTAAGGATGTGAAGTAGGCTAGTCAAGGTTCAACTTCTTAAACTGACCACTTAAGTAAATTTAATAAGCTCATCAGTCCTGGCAGATTGGGCAGTGATCACTGTGGGTGGATGTTGGGTCTAAAGAGCCTGCAGCAGATCCATTTGTGTGTCAGAGGGAGATCGAGGAGATTCTTGCAATTTAAATAAATCTTGGGAAAAATGATCTTGCACACAAAATAAATAAATAAGCAATAAATGTTTCATTTTCACTGGGATTTTATATTTATTCTTTTAATTTACACTCATTGTTTCATCCATCATATGACTTCTATGTTTAAATACAGTATATCCTCTGTATGTCTCTTGGTGCAGTCTACAATGTTAGACCAGCTAGTAACTGATCGTTTGTAGCATTCCAGTGTAAATGACTAGACAGGCGACCTGCCAGTCAACACAGCTTACAACCTCATAGGTGCACGAGCTCACACACTCACTCACAGAGGTAAAAACAGTTGTAGCAGTAGCTGCTAGGGATCTAGCAACTGTAGCTTATCCACAGGAATACTGAGGATTTCAGATTTCTTCAACATCTGGTACAGGTGAGAAAAGAACAGTCAATACTGATTTGACAACTGCGAGGGCACAAGCCGTGTTGACTTGCAGGTCGCCTGTTTAAACATTTATGTCAGTCGACCAAGAATGATCGGCTTGTAGCTAGTCGGCTTGTCCCTATGTCATAGACTGCTCCTTTAACTTTGTGTGTTGGAAGGGGTGGTATGTACTGCATTTTGTATTTTCATTCTTCTGTTTTCTTTGATTCATTCCAAACTGGAAAGCACTTTCCACTTACCATTGAAAAGTGCCATATAAATTAACTTATTATTATTATTATTACTGTATATGCACATAGTCCATCAGTGGTAGGTATGCTTACCTCCCTACAGAATAACAAACCAATCAATATTTCACAGCTTTACTGCCAAATCTTATGGTCCAATATGAAATGTGGGAAGTTATTTACTTTTGCACTGCAACAGATGATTTTGATTTGACTGATCTGATTAAATTCTGATGTTTGTTATTATTATTCCATGTGTAATTTGGGTTTAAACTGATTCATCAAGCTAAAAAAGATGATTTGCATGTCCATGTTTTCATAGAAGCAATATCAATAAAATCCTTCCAATGAGAGTACATAAAATGTGTGCTGTGTGCTCTGGCATGCAGCCTACCTCTTTTTATCCCTGTGCCTGAGAGAAGTGACCTCCATCAGACAAATATCTGTTGTTCACCCTACAAGATTAGAAACTATTAAGAGGTGATGAGGGTCAAATAGTCTTAATCTCTCCTTAGAGCTGGCACCTTACAGTCTCCCTCATGTTTTTCCCATGCTGTTTAACCCGCAAACCTAAATTACCCATGTCCAAACTCAACCCAGTCCTCTGTTACATGTCTATATGCACACCATGTCCTCAGTCCATTACCTCCCATTTATCCCTGCAGATTTCCTCACACCTCCCCATGCATCCTTAACCAGCTCTGCCGTCTTCACTCCCACTGGATATAGAGCCAGCTAGTCAGTCCCAAAGCCCAGTTCTCCACAGGTCATTTGACTTCTACATGTCAGTGGAGTATGTTATTACCACCAACACCCACTCTCTGTCTTGAATCTGAAAGCATCAGTCTTTTTTCAGAATCACACTGGAGAAAAAAAAGAGTACAAAACAGAATCAGACAACCATGTGGCATTAAGTGCGTTTGTCTTCTTTTTTATGTGTGATTTATATATTGATTTCAATTTGTAGTAACAAAGGAGTGTACAAATAAAAGGCTTTGCGTAGCCTCCACACTGCATTTTAGAATCCATGAAACAGGACTGGCTTAATAAGAGAATGCTTTCTTAACAGTAAATAATGGTAATACAAAAGGATTATTGGACATCAGCGTAAAAAGGAAAATGGAAGGCCAATGGAAGAATCATATACAGTACGTATGCTTTGCGAGTGTTTCATCAAGGTCACATGTCTTGTTAGTCACCACCAAAGGAGAAATGTCCCTTTTGGTACACCTGTATACTGCACTTATTAAGGACTGCAAGTAGCACAAATATAAACCCTTGTCAATGAGCTTTGAGCAACCAGTTTCAAAATGATCACACATCAGAATCAGGGGATTTATATACTCACAAGTCATCACCATGTGAAGAAATGTACACTACATAGAGTACAGTTTATACAATAGGTGTGTACAAAAGAAATGTGTATGGATGAGGAAGATACAGTACAGAAATGCAGAGACAATGCAGCTTTTGTGTTTGTGTCCTTTTTTACAAGCCCCTGGTTAGCCCACACCATTGTCTGAACCTATTCTCATCACAGCTACTGACAATCCCATAGTTCCTGTGCTACAGCATCCCACAACAATCGCAGTCTGGAGGAAGTAAATGAGCTGCAAAAAAGATACAGCATGCTTGTGTGTGTTTGAACAGAGAGTGTAAAGAAGCAAACATGGCAGATTTAACAGGTTGGTGTGTGACAAAGATCTGTTCCTATTCGTTTCAACATCATGCTTATGTCTCCAGCTCCCAGACAGTAAGTCTAACTAGACACAGAGATGGATAGGACTCTGGTTGATAATAAAAGAAGATGTTGATGCCCAGTTTTGAGGTGGCGTGGTTTTCTCTTAAAGGAAGTTTCATACAGTGGTGGCGCAAAGATTCTGCCCCACTAGACTGACAGAGTGATTGAGCAAATGTTGGTACTTTCTGACATTTATGGGCATATCTGCTACATGTTTCGAATTGTGGCCATGAGGGAGCTTGATTCACAGGAAGCAAAACTCATTTAACCACTGAATTGGACACATAATTGTGCAGGTCGTTCACATTCAGTCTCTGCACAAAGACAAATTCATACCAAAAGCCTGGAAAAACAATGAAGTGAAAAGCAAAATCATCAACCCAGCACAAATAATAGCCTGTCTGGACAGAACACAATTCACAGCTGACAGGACACACAGTGACAGCGTAATGACTGGTGCCGCTAATGCAGGTACTGCACTGCACTCCAACAACAATGCAGCAATTTCATTAGCTGGGGACATTCTGCCAGGAGGATATTGAGTTGTGATGCCAGAAACATCAGTGACAGTGAAATATTGGACATGGAGTCTTGTTTTCACTGTAGCCTAAATGCACGAAATGAGACAAAAAACACATAATCAACATGTAGCCCTATGGAAATCAGATATGATTTCATAAATTAATCTACAGCCAGTTTGTGTTTCTGCTCTTGAGGGTTCCTTAACACTGTTACTGCTTCTCCGTGTTGTCCCAGGTTGGAATAAACGAGTGGACTATGAACCAGGAACAGGCAGTAAGCAACTGTTTCCCAAAATGCACCTGGAGACCTGTGGTGGGCCTCTGTCTTCAGTGAGGACCACAGTGGAGCTGCAGACGAGCCACATTGGGAAGGGCTGTGACCGTGAGACCTACTCTGAGAAGTCTCTACAAAAACTCTGTGGTTGGTTCTGCTGTGTGACTTTGTCAAAAATGCATTTCTGCTATGTTTTAACACCGTAATCATACTTTTGTAACCTGAATGACAAGTAGCTTAGATTAAATGGGCATTTCCGCCATGTAGCAGTAAACCACATGATAGTGGGACCTGTGGCTATGGCGGATGTGTAATATATACAGTAGATGGCTGATCAAAGACGACTTCTGACCAAAGAGCAAATTGAAAGTTAATGCACTGATTTAGAAGTAAGCTCATGCTAAAAGCTTCAGAAGGGTCCAGGCTTTAAGTACCAGGGTCAGACAAGGCCTTAGGCACCTGTCTGTACCCTTTAAAGAAGCAGCTAAAAGCTCCTGGCCCATGTTGCTTTCTTATCTCTACTTGTGTCCCTAGTAAATCCCTGTGCTAAATGAAGGCACCAGAATGGCAACTTAAAAGCTGTGTCACTAATGATATGACAGAGCGAGGGCATTAGCCGCCCCAGA
Source organism: Pseudamia nigra (assembly GCA_029823295.1). Taxonomy (NCBI): domain Eukaryota; kingdom Metazoa; phylum Chordata; class Actinopteri; order Kurtiformes; family Apogonidae; genus Pseudamia; species Pseudamia nigra. The sequence goes on from JAQQAE010016031.1 coordinate 7,326, forward strand.
TGCAGCCACACTTTCTCTTCAGTGACAGATGAGCAGCCAAGCCACCGTGTCAGTGCCCAGAGCGCCAACAAAATAGCCGGGTCTACCCACCCCCACCCACGCTGCACAACCAGCAGGGGGGCTAGAATCATCATCTTTGACTAACGGCCTTCACAAACCCCATTCCATCTCATCTGAATGCATAACATCCCTTCCTTGCCTCCCCTGGCTCCCGGTCCATGCATGGTTTACCACTAAAGACTTCTTTTCAGGCACCTCATAATCGTTATCTGATAGCGAATAGAATAAATTGTAATTGCTTTTTTAAAGCACAATCAATTTTAGATAATGTACAAAGACATCGGGCAGAGAGAAGGCTGCAGCTGGGTGCTGGAGAAGTCGATGCATATTTATTTACTGAAGGAATCTAATTAGTGAAGTCAGAATGTCGACACAAGTACAAAGTGGGGAAAAACACGGCTTTACAGAGAAGAGAAATCAGTTAATGTGCTAATGCTATGTTATTAGTAGAAAAGAACAGATGCATGTTACATCTGTTTGTCTGGACAAGGGAGACATGATGAATTCTGACATAGCCCATTTTTTTTAAATCTGAGCAGCATGGTTCTAAGATTACTTTGATCTATTACCATCCGTAAGCACTTATAGGCTTTTTAAAAATGCAGTTTAATGCATGAAATACATTTTTCACTGTCACAAGGACAGGCAAAGATAGATCACTAAAGACATGTCAAATACATTCGACAGCAAGGTGAGAAACGTGGCAAAAATAACATTAATCAAGGTTAATCAACAATCTTGAAAAAAGCATCTTCAGGATCAAATGTATGTCAAAGGAAAAACTGAGATATTTTAAATGAAAGAAGACAAATGGAATAGATTGACTCAATTTAGAGAAGAAATAGTTTGCCTGTGAGGATGCATAGGGATCATATAGATGAAATTCACTTAACATGCTGTTCTTTTCAATAAGCCGCTTCTCTTTTCTTCTGTTGCTACCATTGCACTCGGTCAATACGTCCTCTCTGTTTCCTCAGGGGCACATTGTATTGTTGAGCTATGTGCTGAATTTGTGAACAGTGACTCACATCTTGTTCTTTTTGAAAGTCAGTTTCATTTGCCATGAATCAATACCCACATCCTCTATCCATCTCGGCCCATTGATCACATATTAAGTCTTGCCATCTGCCATGCTCATAAGTAATCATAGCCAAGGTTAGGCCAGTATACACTGCATATGTGCTTTGATTGTTATTGACACATTTTCTATTGCACCTTTTATTTGTGCCCACGGCGACAACCTCAGGGGCCTCCTCGGGCAGCACTGACCTTCTTCCTGCCCCCAGCACTGCCACAAACTGGACAGCATCCCTGGTGACAGACAGTGGGAGAGACAGTGACTTGATCTTCATGTTTGATGGGCATCAGGCTGCTAAAATCCCAGACTGGGTGGTGCCACAGAATCTGACAGACCACTTCACTATAGCAACATGGATGAAGCACGGGCCAAGTCCTGGGCTTAGAGCTGAGAAGGAAACGCTACTCTGTAACTCTGACAAAACAGGTGAGCATTGCCCGGGAAAGGACATAGATATATTGATTTAATATAATGTCAGATTATATTTTTAAAAAGCTCATTCAGTTAAAGTGTTATGTATGTATTATGACATCAGATCCAATTAGGTTCATTTGGTTAGGATGTGTTGACAGTGAGAGCAATTCAACATGCTGATATAAAAAGCTAAATGAGGTCAAAGTTGCAGTTAACTTTACACAGTATCAAACTTAACTGATTATTCTCAGCTCCCTTCCATCAGAAACACATGCTTCATTTTATACTGAATTGCATTACACTTATTGTAATATAAGATGGTACCTTTCTATCAGACGGCAAGCCCTTTAGCTGCATCCTCCCATTCAGTGTTTGCCAGCAGGTGACAGCCAACTCCCATACCACTTCACTATGTCTTCAGCTTTTCTACCAGGTGCGGAGTGAGCTGTTGTTAGTGTGAGCTAAAGATTCAGCATGCTATGCAGATAAATCAACCACAACACCCTTCTAGTGTGTAAAAAGTGATCATTTAAAGATTAAGAATACCCTGCATACTGTACTTTTATAGTCAATTATAATTCAACGTCCACTGTGAGGTCAGGAGTAAGTGAGCTCACCCATTCATTTATTCATATATTAGTATTTTTCCTGACTTTAATCTTATTGGCTGTCTAGTAGTAGACCAACTACCAATAGGATACACAGCGGGGGCCTGCTATGGTATCCCAGATGATGCATTATTCATCACAGTGAGTCCGGTTTAAGAAATGCACATGCAAGTCATCATAAATTGTTTGAATAGATATATCAGTCTGCAAGCCTCCAATCTGGGATTCTGGTAAGAGGCTATAATAAACTGGATTTCACATTAAGTACTTCATGAAAACTTTCAGTGCAGCTGACTGTTGTATATTATTTACAAATACAGCCCACTTTATGAGACTGCCCTAATTAAAGCTCAGCAAACTACCAAATGAGGCATAGAAGGTATCTGAGATTTACATAACCTCATGTATCTTGTAGAAATATAATTAAATGCATGGGTAAATATTCCCTCAGCATGTATTATCAGCAGTAGTTCAATTAAATTTATTATCACAGTCTATGCTACTTTACCATTTAAATTGTGTAAATGTGATAAGTTACCTTGACCTTTTGTTAGGGCACAATACAAACATAAGAGCTCGTCACAATCATGTGGTGCAACTGAGGAAAATGTTACTGTAATTCCACACAGACCGTAGATTAGTGCAGCTTAAGAAATATAGTAACATTTTTGTTACTTGCCAACCAGTGTGATTTCTTTTCAGAGTTGTACGATAAGCTGTCAGAAAGCTGTCCTCTATCGAAGTAGTGTCCCATACTGTATGTTTTCATAAACCTAGATGCCAGACCGGATTTACCTGACAGTGAGCTGGTCCCCTGGTGTCAACCTCCTATTTCTCCCCTTTTCCCACAGAGATGAACCGTCATCACTACTCACTGTATGTCCATAATTGCCGCCTGGTGTTTCTGCTGAGGCGAGACTTCACCCTCGTGGACACCTTTAGACCGGCTGAGTTTCACTGGAAACTGGAGCAGGTAGGTGCTGATTTTAAGGACACATTCAACATACAGAGGAGGTTTAAAACCTCGGCTCACCTTTTTGGACTTAAAATACTGCAGGTTATGTGCCAGTATCCCACAGAGCTGAACAGAGCTGCTTGAATTAAAGCCATATTACAATCCACTGGGATTTGTTCTCCCTACTTAATTCACAGTGGTCTGTATTGCAGTGCAGTGGTAATAGAAGACTGTGCCTGGTTAGAGGTTCATTTACAGCTTGAGGCACAAAGTTTTTTTAAAAGGGAAAAGACCAGCCCACATGAGGCTCAGAAACACCTCTACACGCTTGTACAAGCTCCACTTTACATGCACACTACTGATCAAAAGTATGGTCACACCACCTTTTTTAAAAATTATTATTTCAACATTGTGCATTAATAGTGAACTGTGAAAGAACTCATATGGGATCATGTAGTAAACAACAGTCCAGAACATGTTTTGTATTTTATACTGTCCAAAGTAGCCACATTTAGCTTTGATGACAGCTTTGCACACTCATGGCATTCTCTCATCAAATTCACAGTAGTCACCTGGAATGGTTTTCATATGACAGGCAAGTGAATTTGTGCCATTTCTTGTGCTCTTAAAGGTCCAGGGGACAATGCTGGCAAACTAGCTAGTAGCCTATGGCATGTTGCAGTCTGCAGGACATGTTTGGACAGGTGACCTGCCAATCAACACGACTTACAACCTCGTACTGTAGGTGCTGAAAATAGTCACAGTGTTCGCTATGATGGAGCTAGCAACTGTACAGTAGCTTATCCAAGGGGCAGTGACCGGGGCTGTTCAGTGAGGCCAATGCAGAAGTAACTGTATGCTGTAAATCCCCTGCTTGGCCACTGGGGAATTGATCATCTGGCTCCAAGAAGCTTTTTCCCGTAGAGATACATTGGATTTCTATCTGAAAATACTAATTTTTTACATGGGTCATCAGGGTCTCAAACGTTTCTTTTGGATCATCTAATAAGTAACGTGATCTCCATCTTTAACTTTTTGCTTCATTATTAAGATATTATGGCAAATAATCTGACAAATGACTGCCGTGCTGGGGTTTGATTGACATGTTGCGGTAGCAGCAGCTCGCTATAGCGAAGTCGGACCGATTCAGAGCTTTGTATCTTCTATTTATTCAATATGGGTATAGTTATAGATGAGATACACTCGACTACAGCTGTGGTTAAGTGTCCACACTAACAACACTGATATGATGTTGTTTGACAAGGCATGGCAAGGTTTTACCACATCAGTAAGATAGCGGCTAATGTTAGCTCTCCCATGAGTCCCCTGGCACGAACACTTCATAATTCTCGCTGCTGTTCATCCAAATATGGTTACATCTTGATTTTCGCTCCAAGATGCCGTCCAGGAAGTGACAAGTCAATTGGCCTCAAAACGGC